>CAJHUC010002941.1:0-113740 GCA_905146915.1 Ostreobium quekettii
CGGATCCGTTAATAACGGACGAGGGTGCCGTCCGTTAAATATCCGTTAATTTAGCGGACCCCGCTCTCTCTCTTGCTGACGTGGCACGGATGGCAGCGGACGGCTGGTGCCAGTCAGCGGACTCTGCGGATTCCGCTTGGGCGTTAACGGATATTTTCCAGCGGACCGGAAGCCGCGCACCCCATCCGCTAATTTAGCGGATGGCAGCGGACGTGTGTGCCGAATCAGCGGATGACAGGCAGTAAGTACTGATTTCCAAATCTGCGGATCGGGTTGATTGCCAGCGTGGCTCAGCCAGCGTCCACATACCGCGGACCTTATTTGGTCGCTCTTCTGGTGCTGCCGCAGTCTCCAACCCGTGCCGCCCCACCAGCCACACCATGGACCCAGCACCTGCCGGGCCAAGAGGTAAGGCATACCGCGCGGCGCGCGCACGGGCGGCAGAACCAGAAGCCAGGGCAACGCCCTCAGTACCGCCGACCTGGCGGGAAATTCCGGGCCGCGCGGGGTGTTGGGGGGCTCGGATGTTCTGTTGGCCGAAAACCTGTCTGTGGCCGGATGCAATCCGCCGCTGATGCACAGGCATACCGCGCTATCCTGCTTTCTGGCCAGGGCAACGCCCTCAGTACCGCCGACCTGGCGGGAAAATCCGGGCCGCCCGGGGTGTTGGGGGCTGGATGATCTGTTGGCCGAAAACCTGTCTGGCCGGATGCAATCCGCCGGTGATGCTCAGGCATAGCGCGCTATCCTGCTTTCTGGCCAGGGCAACGCCCTCAGTACCGCCGACCTGGCGGGAAAATGCGGGCCGCGCGGGGTGTTGGGGGGCCTCGGATGATCTGTTGGCCGAAAACCTGTCTGGCCGGATGCAATCCGCCGGTGATGCTCAGGCATAGCGCGCTATCCTGCTTTCTGGCCAGGGCAACGCCCTCAGTGCCGCCGACCTGGCGGGAAAATGCGGGCCGCGCGGGGTGTTTGGGGGGCGGGGGCTCGGATGATCTGTTGGCCGAAAACCTGTCTGGCCGGATGCAATCCGCCGGTGATGCTGGCGAGCATGTAGCTATCACGCTTCCACGGCGGGCAACGCCCTGTTACCCGCCGACACGGCGGGGAAAATCAGTGGTGAAGTGCCGGTTATGTGTGTGGACTTTGGAAGCCTGGTGACACATGGCCGGGTGGGAAGATCATGGTCGGGGTTTGACTTCATTCCGGGATTTTACCTGCGACCCTCACCAACTGTGTTGCATTGTAGGTGCGACCAGTGCTGAAACGGAAAGCAGGCAGGGACGCCTTCGACATGAGGGGCGTGTAGGTGCGGTGGACGTGTACCTCTGTGCAGCAAGCCTGAGTGTCGCCTATTGTGGCTGGGTGCTATAGGGAACATCGCGGGAAGTCGGGTACAATCGCAATGTTGATTCTAAGGCTGGTAATCCAAGGCTTGTATGCCTGGCTGGAAACCATGCATCCATTCGGGCACCTACTGTCCTGCGTATATGTTGGAAATGTACTTAACGTTGTGTGTGGTGCTGCAGCCTCACCAAGCTGCGTCAATGCAGATCCACAAACCATCGGGAGGGGAATGGCGAGCGCAGAGGAGCAGCAAGGCGAACCCTCACTTGGTGAGTGGATTACCACTACACTTGCTGAACTGTATTTTGCTGTCGTCTTTGGCGGCTGTGGCTGTGTGTGTTTGTGGGTGGGTAGGGTGCTGCACCATTCTGGCATGGCCACCTCGTTGGTGGCAGTACCCGCCGTCACCTGGCTGGGGAAACCTTGGCGGTTGGTTCCTTCCATGTGGCCATGCACTGCACAGGGTGCACCACTTGTCGCTGCAATACCCATCGTCTTTGCTTACATGCCACCAACATTATCTGGCAGTACCCGCCGTCACCTGGCTGGGGAAGTCTTACCACTTTGTTACTTTTATTTGACTGCACACTGTACAGGGTATGCTGTATGTCCCTGCAGAACCCATCGCTTTGTTTGTCATATGTGGCATCCGCCATTTTGTGGCGATGCCAGCCATGTCGCTGGCTGGAAACCTTGGCAGTTGGTTCCTTCCATGTGGCCATGCCGCGCACGGTGCACCAACATCATTGCAATACCCATCGTCTTTGCTTACGTGCCGCAACGTTATCACGGCACTACCAGCGGTGCACTGGGCGGGAGATCGCCTGCCGCTTGTTACTTTTATTTGGTGCGCACCTTTGTCTGATTTATCTTTGACAATGTCCTAAGTTATCGCTGTTTTTTCCTTATGTTATCCTGCTTTTGTGGCGGTACCCGCCGTCACAGTTTGGGAAACCTTGGCGATTGGATCCTTCCATGTGGCCATGCACTGCACAGGGTGCACCACTTGTCGCTGCAATACCCACCGTCTTTGCTTACATGCCACCAACATTATCTGGCACTACCCGCCGTCACCTGGCTGGGGAAGTCTTACCACTTTGTTACTTTTATTTGGCTGCACACTGTACAGGGTATGCTGTATGTCCCTGCAGAACCCATCGCCTGTTTTTCCTTATGTGGCATCACCCCCACCTAAGGGACCACTACGTTTCCGACGATCAAAGAGGAGAAGACGGGCCCCATCCTCCCCACAGCATATGGACCCCATCGAGGCCGAAGTCGAAAGGTGGTTTGAATTGAAATGGACACCAACATGTGAGTATCAAAAGAAATGGAGTGCAGGGGATTGGTGGCGAGAGAATCATACCAGCTTCCCCTTGGTGGCCAGGCTTGCACGTCGAATACTAGCAACACAGATGAGTGGTTGAGTACAACTGGCTGTGCATACATGCCACAGTGCCCTTATGAAGTTCACAGGCTGAGAAGTACTGAGTATTTTTGGTTGTGTTGCAGGCCTTCAGCGCCAGTAGTGAACGATCTTTTTCCAAGGCCGGTCTAATAGTTCGGGCCAAGCGCATGGTTCTCAAGCCCGAGAACGTGGATCATTTAAGCTTGCTAGGGTGGCAGATGGCAGAGAGTGGATGGTCGCAGCAGAAGCTAGCGCATCGACGCAAGAAGGGAGGGAAGGGAGGGAAGGGAGGGAAGGGAGGGAAGGGAGGGAAGGGAGGGAAGGAGGGGAAGTAGTGACTTTGGATTCCAAAGTTTGGATCACCACCGGTGACCACCCTCGTTGCCCCGGCGTGGAAACTGTAGAGTACCGCCGCAGCGAGGGTGCGGTACATTAGAGATAGAAGATAAGATATCATGACTTGTAATATTCCGTTGTCCTGTGTTGAAGTGCATACCTTGAACACACTATGTTGGAGTGGTGGATGAACTTTGGGTATCATATAGATAGAAGAAAATTTTATTCAAGAAATGCGTCCCAACAAGTACTGCGATTGGTGGATAGACTTTACAGTCGCTGCCCTGGCGTGGAAACTTCTAGAGTACCGCCGCAGTGAGGGTGCAATAGGTAGAGATGGACGATAACAAATAACGACTCGTATTATTCATTGCCCGCTTTCATGTGTTGAGCTGTTGAACTTCGACGTACTATGTTGGATGGGCTTTACACTCGCTGCCCTGGCGTGGAAACTGTGGAGTACCGCCGCAGCAACCCATCGTTATATGTGATACGTATCACCCATTCCCAGTATGTTGAGTGGCTCAACTGTGTTCAGAGGTGAACCCTCTTTGCCGCCTGCCTCAAGTGATGTGGGTGTTTGTGTGTCCGCGTTTGGTATTGCAACTATGCCGAACCCTTGCTGCAATGGCCGGGAAGACTTGCAATGGGAGTGTGGTGCGCACCGCGTACTATGCAGCAGTACCAGCCGCAGCAAGTGGTGCAGGTTGGCATGCCATACACTGGAACTTTACACACGGCTTGTGTGTTGTTCAGTTCTCCAAAACACTCCATGTATTACAAACCGCAGAATACATGACCTGGAAAACGCCCACACACGTTTATGAAGCGTGCAACCAACACAATTCGAGCTGCTGCAAAATGGAAACCCCTCGCAACTTCGCCTTGACCTTGCCGTGGCTGGAAAGCAAGTACCTACGGGACAGAACGGACCAAAATTATGAATCCACGGATGTTTTGTCGCGGACCGGACGCCGCGCACGCCCTCCGCTAATTTAACGGCAAATAACGGTGAAGAAAAAGTGAGAGCCGGATTCTGCGGACGGCAGTACGGCAAACAGCGGACCGGATGTTACCGGACGAATATCACACTCACTTTTACGAACCGGACGCAACGGAGCGGACGGTACCCGAGTGTGGCCACCTCTAGGGTCGTCACCTGACGCCCCGACGCTCCCTTTCTCCGGTTCTTGGCTCCTTACGGTCGCCACAATTGGGTAGCCCGCGTCGCTGACGTCTTCCCTGACGAGCAGCTCCTGGCGCCTATACTCTTGTTCATGAAACTTCTCTTCCCTCCGCTTTTCTTAATTCGCCCTCGGGGCAGGCCTTTATGGGTGACGTCTTCGCGACGTCCAACCTTCGTTGCCCTCGGGGCGGCCTCTTCGCTGTCGCACTCCGGCGCACAACGGAATGATCCTTGGTGCCCTCGGGGCAGGCCTTGCGGCTGACGCCTTCGCGAAGCCCAGCCCTCGTGCCCTCAGGGCGGCCTCTTTGCTGTCGCACTCCGGCGCACAGCGGTACTTGTCCACTCTCTCCTTTTGGGCCTTGCGCGCAGCTGACGACTTCCCGACGTCCGGCTGTGCTGCCCTTCAAGGGAATCCAAGTTCTCTTTGTGCCTTGGTGCCCCGCCGCCTCAGGTCGTGGGTCGGTCAGCACGAAGTGCCGCCTCAACTTGGGCACTCCGCTGGCTCCGAAGCCAGTTGTAAGGGGCAAAACTGCCGGAGGCAGGTTGCTCGGCGATTTTGGTCGGGCAGCAGCTCAAGTTTGAGCGTGGAGACAAAGGCACAGAACCGCAGCGAATTTGGATTACAATGTTCACCTTAGACGGCTTTAAATAGCCGTCCAAGGGCGGGGTTTAGGTAGCCCAATCGGCACATGCCAGATTGGCAAATTTGTAATGTTCAGATGTTCAAATTCAAACCCCTCCCATGAACCCCATTTTATCCCGCGAGTCACCCTGACTAACCCTAGCGTCATTCTCGCCCAATCTTTATAGCGCACCCCGTGGGTCTGTCCCATGCGCCTTGACCCCGAATGGTGCCCGGCTTGGTGTGCATCTCACACCTTGTTCCGTCTATATTAAATATCTATTATACAACCCGTGCCCGTTTGGCGCGGCTCAGAAACTAATAGTACAATGACTACCCATGCTATTATACAATGATGTTCCCGTATTGTACAAGTCCCCAAACGGCTCCCCTCACAGGCGGTCTGGCAGATTGGTCATGCTGTGCCTACCACATGCTCCACAATGTCGTAACCCATGGCCTGACCAGCCTATGCATCCGCGCCATCCATATTGAAGGCCAACAAAAGCTCTGCAATGCAATAGACCGGTAAGTTATGATGTTGGTGTGGTTTGGTGTGTGTGTTGCTGTGTGTGCATGCATATTGGTGGTTATTTGTGTGTGCTACAATTGTAGCAGTTGCTACTACTTAAGAATTGTTCATCAACAATATGCATGTGTCTATTAGAGGTGGCCACTCAAAGATGCCATCCGGTCCGTTAAGTCCGGTTCGTTAATTTTTATCAGCTGTCCGTTAAATTTCGTTAAAGAAAAAGGGAGAAAAATTCAGAAAAAACGAAAAAAATCGAAAAAGTCAAAAAAACCCCAAAAAATCACAACAACTGCGGCTAGTTAAAAATCTAGTATGCATAGGTTGAAATAAAATACAAACATACTCTCTAATAGCGAATTCCATAAACTATAAGTATGACCAAAACCCAAAACCCCCCCAAAAATCCAAAAATCCGTTAATTTTTAGTTAATTTTTGTCTTTTTTCGTTATTTTCCGTTAATTAACGGAAAATTAACGGAAATTAACCTCTGTCCGCTATTAACGGATCCGGGTGGCCACCTCTAGTGTCCATATGATGGTAGGGTCTCCTTGCTAGTCAACCACATGCATGCCAGCGCAAAAGCCATATTTGAGCTGAGCAGGCTGCAAGTGAACATAATAAGAGAGGGTAATAACGTAGTCTCTAGTGATGAGGAGGAGCTGTCTGCATCAGAGGTACCCTCCGATGAGTCAGGTGAAGGTGGCAGGAGGCCCAAGCTATAAAGGGTACTCCAGCTGGTTAGGTCTGTGGAAACTTGATGGAACAATACCTTGTTTATGTTGCAAAGGGCTGTGCACCTAAGGAAGGCCATCGATAGATAGTTTGGGCTGGAGATTACACAATGGGGCTACCTGGAGGCCCTCCTCCCAATCTTGGCATCTATGAAGAGGTGTAAGAGGCTCAAGGCAAAGGCATAACCCACAGGCTTCAGCGCCCTGACCAAGCTGTTGCACCTATGGTGTTTCCTTTACAACATAACCGGTGTGGACAATAAGAGCCCATACAATGGGTTGGTGCTATTCTGAAGCGATATGCTCTACAAGCTAGAAGAGGCATTCAGCCACTCCACATAAGTCTGGCAGATGGCCTTTTTGGCTATGATGGACCTCACCGGTGAGCGATCATTGCTAATCATTTAGTGATGGTGTTGTTGGTGTTGTGCATTATTTCTCATTGTGGTGTTATTCACATATTCAAACACATATGAAATGTCAAAAGTAGTGCTGACGGGTTGTATGGTGTGTGTGCAGTGTACGCCTTGAAGCATACCCTGCGGGGCTACATAAGGCTACTAGATCCCATTAGGGAAAAGTCCGTGTTGGTGGATGCCGTGGTGGATGATATGTCGCCCGAGCTGTTGGAGTTGTGTCTTAAATTCGCAAAGGACATTGGGTGGTCAGAGACGTCGGGGCAAGTAAGATTGCTACCCCATCCTAGACAGCGGACCGTGCACAAGCCGAGGGAGAAGCGCACGGGACACAAGACGTTTGACACCAGCTTCGAGGAGGACAATGATGCAAGGTGGGGCTAGGGCCCAAGGGCAAGCGGTGCCGTGGGGCCTAGCCAACCTGCGGGCACTACAGTGGGCGGCAACAGTGGGCTGCGAACTGATGGATACCACACAGCGGTTGATTGCACAACACGTTCAAGATTTCCTAATGGAATGCTGGAGTTTGTGTGAGCCGGGTGCTCCACGAGAGGAGGATGCACTAGATTATTAGGCATAGAATAGTGCTTGGTGACCCATAGTGGCGTGGGTGGTATGGCACTCATTGTGTATGCCAGCCAGAAGTGGTGCATCAGAATGGGGCTTTTCGGTATCTGGCCATACTGTGCGATCTCGGCTAGCATCTCTAAGGGACGAACGCATTGAGTAGCTCACGTTCTTGTCCGGCAACACCAACTTGTAAATAACAAATTGTAATTTTTCTGGGTTCCATTGGCTTGTCTTGAATTGGACTATGGGCACATGTGTGACTTGTCTCAATTGTGCTATGTGTCCAACTTATACATTGGGCAATGTGCATGTTGCCCTTGTTGCAAGCTAGGTGTTTTGTGCAAAATGTATCTCTTGGGCCTGAATCTGGCCTTGTGATTGCCTCCCAAACTTGCATTGGTCCGCCAGTGGCCTCCTTTAACTCATAAGACCTAAAATTTGCATGGTCTGTTTCTAGAGAACGGACTGGAATAAACCTGAACGGATAAGGATAGGGCCATTTCATATCACAAACGAATCCGTTCTTGAGCTGGGACGGATTTGTCTCTAAATAGGAACGGATCCATTCCAACACCATTCTTGCCTGATGCAGATCCGGTCCAAATCCGTTCCTGGGGAATAGCCCAGGAACGAACTGGAACGGACTGGGATGGACTAGGATGGGAACAAGAACGGGTCCATTCCTGGGATGGGAACGGACACCTTTCCCATTCCCGTCCCAACCCCATTTAGCCGGGCCCACCTTTGGTCACCCTTTGGCATGCCCCGTGTCATGTGACAATGCAAACAACGTCACCGCATCGATAGTATCTTATTCCTAGTACGGTTGAAGAGGGGACCTTAAGTGCTAGAACTTCTAATGGTTATATCTCTACTACCGCTAACCCAAATAGCCTTATTCAAGAACCTATGGGTTCTTATTAAGCTCAACTAAGGAATGAGATTATCTTTTAATACTTATTGTATAACCCACATACCTATAATCAACGAAACACACTACCCCCTATGCTTTACACCACACTCTTGGACACGCCCCTAGGTGGTATAAAAAAAACAATCTTGTAGCTGAAGAAAAGGTAACAAATATGCCAAAAAAAGGTTCTTTTCTTTTTTACTCTTAGAGTAGACACCCACCTAAGATGCAACTGCATCATATGGGTTTATGCTAAGGAAGAGGAGTGGTGGGGGGTGGGGGGGTGGGAGGTAAGATTTGTTACAGAAGAGAAAAAGAAACAAGTCATGCAAGGGCACCCCTCCTAGTCAAGTGTATCTGAGGCTCTTTTCTATATTGTGAAAAGATAATATAGAGTCTCCGAAGCAAAGATCAACACACAACACAAGTAAGTCATAGGCAAGAAAAACATGCACTTAGGAGGCCGACAAACGGTACAAAATGTGTGGAATGTCAAATGCAATATAAGGCCTCCAATGGCTTGCACCCAGCCACCCGATGTTCAACACCCAACGATGGCTTAAAGGAAAGGTGCCCGGTGGCCCCGGGCGACTCTGTACGTCTCGTTACAAGTCCAGCATATATGTTTGGCTTCAGGACGGTGGTGGGTAGTGGGTGGTGTGGGGGGGTCATCTCTGCTTAGCACCAAATTGATGCTAAGCACAACAAAAACTACATAACATTATTGGCCAGTGGATAGCGTATCTAGAGCCTTTAGAACCTAGACTAATTAAGTATAATATGCATACATGTGCATACCTTTCAATGACATGCTAAGCCCGAAGATGGCATTTGAATATGTGCAAACGAGCTTGCTTTCTCCTTTTCTACTATAGTTAATGCCAAAAATAGGAAGAGCATGCCCTGGCGCTAAGAGACACAACAAGTTGCTTCAGATACCATAAGATCCACTTGCCGATGCCTTGTAGGGTTTTGTGAAACTCACAGTGTGGATCTTGTGGCTCAATGTTGGTCAATACAGTCGATGCTTGTATCCTTCTAAAGTTTGATTCTCACTGTGAGGGAGCAAATTGGAAGCATGAATAATGCACACAAATTTAATGTAAGATCATAATATGACCTCTTGCATTTATTGCAAGTTACAATACATCCGCATACACCCATTCTCGTAAACAAGGTATGGAACCTATGTGTTACACACACTGGCCTGACGTGGGGGACGCCCTACTACTGACCCCTTGGTGTGGGGGACGCCCTGCCCAAGATATGGTAACGATACCCCAACCAGCTTATACGACAATATATGATACGGGAGTAGGTCGGGGTGGTCCCGCCTAGGTCCCCGTAAGGACCTAGGCGCCCGGCGAGGCGGGTCCATAGCTCAAAGAGGGCAAGAGCCCCACACTAACAATCCTCACATAACAAATGGTTTCGGAGCCAACTCCCCCCGAGGCACGAAGTACATAAAGTGAAGTGCTGGGACGGCCCTTCTAGGGCGGGGGAGAAGTGTTACAGTCCAAGCCGTGAGGCCTAGTGGGAGTAGCCAAGTGTGGCAAATAGGTTGTAAATACCCATAGGAGAACTCTAGTACAAGGGTGTTGATGAGGCGTTGTGGCGAACGCCGAAACCAGTCCACCTTGCTATGAGTTTGAACCCTGCCTAAGGCAGATTGTTCCACCAGGGGTTTTTCTACGCAAAGCCTAAGTACCGGTGTCCCAACCCACCAAGGACGAAAGCGTAACACTATGGATGGTAGTGCAGCACCTGATGAAAACGATTATGAATGCAACCTTGATGAGGAGGTAAAAGCACTGAGCGCCCACGAGGCAAAAGCGCCTTTGTCACTGTGTATCAGGGATTGCAACAGTTGCACCATCCATAGTGGGAAATGCATTAAATGTGCAGATATTCGTGAATCAGATCAGCAACGGATCTTGCCATCCATCAAGGAGAAGTGAACAAGAACTGCCACAAGCAGTCAGAGCTATCAACTGCCCGTGAGCACTATGGAAGCCAATAACAGAGTGCCATGAGCTCAGTGCAACCAACAAAGAGTGATACTGGCCAGATAGTGGTGGTGATATCCAAAAATGGCTGGCGATGGCTGGTGTTGTGACCTCCACACATGCAGCCAACAATGTTGTGGACAGCAATGGTGCAACTAAACAGGTGGCTCATGACCGACCTTTAACCTGACAACCTCATATTGTTCGATCATGCTCGCAAAATGGGCAAAATGAATAAGCATGAGGTCCAAAGATAGATGGGAAGCTTCTCCACAGTTTCTTTGGATGCCACCCACTGTCTTTGAATACTCATCACCACTTCTAGTACTTTAGGCAACCGGTAGTACGCCACACGCTCACCCACTGCACCGGTGGCGTGCCCCGAAGTACTCCCCGCACCCCTTGGCTGTGTTCTAGTACTTAAGAGGACGTTGTACTCACCGCCGTACCCATAGTAGTACATTATGGCGGCAATACGGTGCCGGTCACCCGGCCCCCTCGGCGCTCCCCACCGCTTGCACCTCACGTGAGGCAGTAACGGTCATGTGGGGTGCTGGTATGATCGGTCATTCACATTAGGGCGCGCCAGCCCCGACCGATCCGCCTCCACTGTGGTTATGTGATGCCTGGCCCAGACCTCGTATGTGTCACACTGGCCATCAACTTCTTCCCATCACGACCCCGGCCGACATGCATCACTGGTGCGATGGAACAGGTTCGCACGCATGTACTCCACCCGCAACGGACATGTAAGCCGTCACCTCCCCACCATGGCCCCAACAGCGCCCCATCATGATTGGCACCCGGCAGCGGGAATCCCATGCGCACCGAAGCCACATTCGACTTGCCACTGCCCATGACTCACAGGTGCAGCGCAGCGACCAAACCCAGGAGCGCCAGCTCACATGTCCGCTTGAGACCTTCCCCCACACGGCGATCAGTCATCGCCATGCCCGCCACCACCACCTGCTGCGACACCGAAGCGATTCGGTGCTCGATCCCGCTGTCCGTCAGCGATGGGTCGTCCAGATGCCTGGATCCGCCACGCGAGTGGGCCAGTCGTTACCTCTCAGCCTACCAGACCGACCAGCAGGCACATGGAGACGAAAACGAAGCAAATCGTACGGTTACAACCACCAGGACTTGTTGTCCGGGGTCCAGCCTACCCCCTGGCGTGGGCAGCCCCTTTAAATAGCCAGCGAGGGGCAACAACCTGCCTCACTCGCTTCCAACGCGGTTCCATACGAAAGCATTCGAAAACTCTCTATGAAACCGTCCAAAACTCCCTCCGGAACTGCCCAACAAACCGCCATGTAAAAGCGAAGTTCGATCAGTGCTTCAACCTCTCATGCACACACTCTTGGTCCGAATTCTCACAACACATGACGTGCCCCCCTCTCAGTCCGCCTGGCTGCGAATTCACACGTTCCAAGGTGCGAATCTAGTCTGAAAACTGCACAAAAGTCGCGACAAGACTCAAGCCGCAAATCCCAGAGCTGCGCCTAAGGTCGCAGAGCTCCTGGGGGCCACAGAACTCATAGGAGGGCAGCGGGGTGGCATCCGCATGGCGCAGCCCTTCACATCCCCTGTTTCTCCGTCGCACCCCTGAACTATTGAACAATAGTTTGGGCAAATTTTGGCAGCGTTTCCCCACTATTTTGGGTACTTTGCTGCGCATTCTTTCTCTATTTTTTTGCTTTCTTTTGCAGTACGGTGGGCCCTGTATTCTAACGGTCTTTCAGACCTTTTCCTTGCTCATTTTTGATGGCCTTTCATTGCAAAGATGACTTGTGAAACGAGTCATTTTGCAGGCACATCGAACAATATCTCTTTAGGGGGCTCTGGTGGATGTTATGGGCAGGCGATATCCGCTATTGCCAATGGCCGGGTGTCAACATCCGTGGGCTTATTAGAAATGTGAAGGATGCCTGATGTGAAGGGATATTGATGCACAGAGAACATGCTTGCGCCACCCGATGTTGTCTGGGCGGTAGGATGAGCTCGACATGTCCGTTACAGGGGGGAATCATTTGCATTGGTACGCCGCCCTGATGCCCTGGCAGTACTGCCGATGGGGTGGAAGCGCAGTAGGGGTGCAGTGCCTGTCAGACTGTGCCAGACCCTCCTTTTGTCCTGCTCGTCAGCAGAAAGCGACTAGGCGCAAGCTGTGAACGGTTCATAATTTGTGTCTGTGGTGATTTTGGGGCGTAGACCTCATCACACTGAGTAGCCCGTAGATCTTCAGCACTGTCAGTGCATGTTTCGTCCCATGCTCTGACAATCATGCACTCAATCCTGGCGTTTACTGACGCCAAGTGCATTACAGAGCATGGGAGGAAGGCAGCTGTGCGTTGGATTACTTTACACATTCACCCATGCCAATATGTAAAAGATCGTGAGCGCAGTCATTGCATGACTAAGCACCCGATTGCGACGCCTTTCCTAGAGATGGTGCTTTCCAAGTGCAGGCGAAGGATTTGTTGTCCAGGATCTTGAAGGATGGCAACATGTGGCCCGCACTGCACGCCCAACTGGGACACGGGGTGGCCCAACAGGGCAGGAATCCTATCAATCTACGGGAGAAGAGCTCCCTCGCCCCACTGCACTATGGCTACCAGTCGAGGTCATCCACACCGATGTCCGTGTCATACGAGCAGGCCCAACTGCGCAAGTTGTCAACTATTTGTTCCTTGTCTTCCATCTCAACTCCCCACGAATTCAACTCGCTCTCACCCCACGTCGTCCTTGCCGCCACCTCGAACTCTTTGATGGCATTTAACAGCATCGGCCCAAACTCTGGGGTGGACCTCAGCCGAGTGAGCACAGGAATAGCTTCATCTCGTTGTGTCTGCCCCCAGCCCTCATGACAGCCTCCGGGACTTCCTACTGACACTCCGTCCAAGACTCTTCCAGCCGTGGCCTGGGAAGGCGTGGGGACACCAGGAGAGTGTGTCAGTGTGGGCAGTGGGGTTGGAAAGAGGCAGCGGTGCCGCACACACCTCCTGTGCTCCTGGGCCAAGCCCGAGTCCAGCAAGACAGCAGCAGCATCACAAAGCATGGGGGTGAGTGTTGTGGCACATCTTGGCCCTGCCCACAGCACAGCATCCACGAATGTTTGTGATTCCGACATGTCCAGAGCCCTAGTCATGGGCCCATGGTGCTGATGGGGTTTGAACCAAATGTGCAATAGTGAACAACTGTTTACTGGGTTCATTGAGCTGGCATGAAAGGAGAACTGCAGACCATGCAGGGGGGTGTCATAAAACAATGCATATTCGCGAAAAGGTGCAAAATTTGGCAGGATGGTTGAGTGCAGGTGATGCAGTGCCCCTGGAATATTCTGCGCTTTGCATCCTGTTCTGCCCGACCTTCAGGCATTTATTTGGATGCCAAGGTCCCATGAAGCACAAGCAATTCTGTGCATTTTTCAGTTGCACGACTCTACACGAATTAGACTGACATGCTACAGAATGTGCAGTTCCAATTGCCCAGTGATCTGGTATCCAATCCCAGGCAAGGTTTACTGCTTCTAGAGGTTCGGATGTGTCCTGATCAGTATTACAAGAGTCCACGCTGCTGCAGGTCGATCTCCTTGGGTGATCACACTATGCAACATCCCACCAGTCCCATCCATTCTTGGGTGCATGCTCTCCACGTAATCCACAGTACACCAGCAGCAGAGAAGTAGAGCTGTTCCACTCACCCAGCCATACGACAGACTCTGCCAGTAGGGTTGCATCCCATGCCTTCATCCCAGGGGAGAGTGAAATCAGGTCAGCCTGTGAGCTGCCTTGGCTTATACATTCCTGGTCCACGCCACCCATCCTGCTGTCTGCTGTTGCTGCAAAAGGCCGCTGCTGAAAGTGGGGTGGAATCGACGCAGAAAGGGCTCCCAATGGGGCTCCTCTGCCAGACACCATTTTGCACAGTTCCTGTAAGTCTGTAGCACCAATCGGCTCGCCAAGGGGGGTGCCTCGCTCATGGGCCTGGGATGGGTTGAGACGAAAAGGTAGGGTGGCAGATGTCAAGGCCATTGCGTGAAGGTGTGCAAGCGAAGAACATGGTGTGGTGGACAAAGACAACCCTGAAGGCCAGGAGGATGGTTCACCAAGCGGAATGTACAATGCACATGGCTCAGCAAGATTCCCAAGTGACATGCCCCGTTTTATGCTTGCCCTGTATTCAGCAAACCACACAACATATTCAGAGTCAAACATTTCTGTTGCCAGGTTGGTTGGAGCGAAAGCAACTGCCTCATCATGGAATGTCTGAGAATAACTTCCGCACTGCCTGTCAGCAACACAACTAAGCCCAGGCAGATGCCGTGAATGCTCTTTGCACAGAAACAACACCAACACGAAAGAAAGTACATTAGCAAAACAAGCAAAACGGCTCTTGCCAAGAAAGTGACTATCTACCCATGCAGAATTGTAATCAATGGGCATTAAGACAACAATTGGGCAACTGCCACAGGCACCTGGGGCATGCTAAGCATGATAGCTAACTTTCTGCCACAGGAGTAAGAGCGCAAAACCATTCCTGGCCAGTGCGTGCTCTGACATCGCACCTATTCCTCTGCATGCGGGTGAGCTCATGGCCCAACGGTGGCTGGAGGCCTACCAGGGTAATAGGTGCACCTGAGTACTGATCCCGTAGGTCCCACAAAACTGCAGTTGCCAATGGGCCATAGGGGCTTACGTCATCGTGCAAGATCTGGAAACCTGCATATTGAAAACGGCATATCAGGGTGAATGGGACACATAATGTTATTCCAATAGTGCTTGATGTGCGCAGCACAAGTGCATTCACATGTCCAAAGTTAGCTATTGTGAAGACAAGCATAGTCAAGCATTCCCTCCCAAGAAGGATGTTTGCAACTTACAGAGCCTTTTCTCACACAATGATGGTGGTGATGGGAAAGTGCTGTATCTATGCCCATGTGCCACAGCTGCTCAGTGAAGGAACAGCAGGTTGTCTTTGTGATAAATCAGTAGCATATATTGGGTGCAATATGGGGCATCAGCGCCCATAATATCAATGGATGCACTTCCTTGCCAGGGCGGTGCCCTGAGAAGATGCATAAGGCCAATACACTTTGGCATGCTTTAGCCAGTCACAAATTTCACCACTTGTGCCAGGGCTTGTGTTCTTGATCAGGCTATACGATGCTGCCAACCAGCGTGCTTTCACAACTGCCTTTCCCACAAAAGCATTTAGACTGCATGGTATGTTTTGAAACTGGCATCCAACTCTTCTCATCAAAGGGTTGCATTCATATACACCTCTCAATCTCCAGCTTTTTGGTGCAAGTATTGTAGACACCCATCACAAGAACTCAGGGTGGGGATCCTAGCACACTTTCGATTGCAGTTTTTACCTTGCAGCCAGTCACATGCCTCCGCAAAATACCTGACCCTCTCAAGTACCTCCTCACTGTCCTGGGCAATGCCGCCGCTGCTACCTTCACCCCCACGAGCACTGCTTGGGTGGCGTGAGAACAAGCCATCCTGTCCGCTCGTGGATGTCAGCAATGTGGATCTTGAATGTAACTTGCCCTGATACAAATTTTGAAACATCGGACAGCATCAATATTGCGAACAAAAACCCTCTCTCCAGACTCCTGAAACGCATTTGGCTGCTGCAAATGTAAAGAGCTCCAAGCAGCCTTGCATGCACCAGATTTCAACAACCTCTGGCAGTTTGGACTCTTCTGACAGCCATAGCACATCCAGTTTGGGACATAACATGCTGGGGGCACACACATGGGTTCCTGGTATGATGCACTGACGTCAACTACTGCACTCAGAGTAGTACCATGCACACATTCTCTCCTTGGTCTCAGGTAGACAATATTGACCACTTTCAGTGATAGCCAACAGCTTGGGACAGAGACACAACACCTTCCAATGTTGAGGCTTCATGCAGCTGATTGACAACAACAATAGACCACAGAACACAGTGGATAGCACTTCCCCAGCACTGAGCATCAAGGCTGGCACCAATAACGAGGGGACACTGCGACGTCCTGCCAGTTTCATGCGACTAGGTGTGCAATGTGTCAAGTTTCTGGGGTGCCGGTAAGCATTGCCACACAATGCGACAACACAGGGGTGTGTGGAGTGGGGTACTTATTCAACGACATGATGCAGAATGCAGGGGTTGGGGGCGGTGACTTCAGATAGCATGGGTGCACGTAAGATAGTAGCATTTCCGCGACTTACTGCACTGTGTTGCGGCACCCTGTGCCAATTAACCTGAATATACGAGCCATGGCAGTGGCACACTAACCCCGGCAGTATCTAGCATAACCCTTGTGCAACACACACTGGCCATCCTTGGTAATGCTCAGGGTGCTAACTATGCCCCCATGCTATTGAATAAAACCCCTGATGTGGTCCATGATCTACAGAACCTCTGCTAGTAAGGACTAATTGAAAGGGAATGAAGAAACTGTGCAATGCTGATAGGCAGCACCTGGGTACCTAGCAGTGCACACACATGGAGTTGTGGCACAGCAGCTTTGGAGCCATGCAGACAAAGACATTTACAGACCTCCACAGCTCTCTGTTGGCCAGAGTCAGTGGCCCCAAAGAGCAATATGCGAATAATTGGATGCAGCAGAAGTGAATGTCAGAAGGCATAACACTTATTTCCAGGTGCGAGGCTGCTCACCGCCATCATTTGTGACCATGATGGATCATGCCCCTCCTTGTTGTCCAACACAGCGCTGCCTGCACATGCAAGCAGTGGAAACGGTGTAAATTGTGCAAATCGAGCGCAATCAGCAGCACATACCTCTGAAACCCAGTGCATGTGTTCACAGTCACCGGCTCGTACATTCGCCACACTGGATTCAAATGCACTCCTTGTGCTATTGCAGTATTGTGACCCTGAACAGCTATGTGCAACTATAAATGACTGCTGCTCAGCAGGCACACGACACGGCTGACTAAAGTGGCCTTGACACACATTGTCTCACATAGCTCCCTCAGTGTGTATGCCTGTTGAAGACGATGCTGTGGGGCAGGTCCCCAGCAACTCGTTTTGGACAAGCATACATCGCCCTAGATCCGAGTGACTCTCCACAGAAAAGAACAGCAGGCAGCATCCTTGCAAGTGCAGCTTGTGTTCACTATTGCCAGACAAGCGCAGACAGTAATGCCTGCATGGCTCCACAGTTATCTGAGTTGCTGCCATCCATGGTGCTCAAAGAATAGCAGCTCCAGGAGCTCCGGGTTTGTGCATGCCTTCCACAAGGCCAGCAGGCAGAACCAATACCAATTATCCTAATGGCTGACAAAAACACGTGGTGCTATATACCCCGGGCCACAAGAATGATAACATGGATGGCTGCAAAAGCATCATGCCAGAGTCTCAACACCCATTGCTCAATGAACACACGGTAAAGTCAAGAAGCTGGCAAACCTTGGACTGCGCGTGTTAAAACTTGATGAAACACTCCCTTTCGAATGTCACAGCAAGTAACAGCAGGCATTCCTCCCTAACTGTCGTTTACTATAGATTGTTCGCCCATTTCTCCTCAAAAGTCCACAGTGGTTGTCTGCGCATGAAAACTTCGAGCGCCTGTCTGCACAAGAACCTTGCCTAAACAAAGAAGCAAAAACGAAGAGGAGACAGTCCATACAAGTTCATTAAACACCTCTGCATTGCACTGCCTTTGCCTTATCTTCATGAAGTCCATCGGCCTTGTGTACCTCCACTTGCCCCTGCCAGCTCATCACATCCGGCAGCGGACCCTCGTGGGGCGGCGCCCCTGCGACAGCAGTTGCTGCATGTGAGGAGGGACGACAACTGTGCCAGAACGCTCTTCCCATGCTTCAATGCGAAGATCATTTTACATCATGACTTCAAGTTCTGTTTGTGATTTCAATCGCCACTGAAAAACAGCCTTGTGATTTGGTTCCAGTGAAAAACATTTTGAATTGGGACGCCTCGGAGCGATCAGTAAAGATGCAGAAAAAACGTTTCCTGGACAATAGTCTGGGTCAATGGAGCGCAGCCACGTGGCGTCGTGTTTTTTACCAACAGGAATGCTCATTTGCATGGCATGCTAAGATAAGCTTTTCAAAGCAAGCACCAGCGGTCTAAATACTGGCACCCTACCAGCCATCGCAGCAGCGCTATCCACCAAAACCAGCCTGGGCTGGGCGATCGTTCTGCCCTGCACATGGGACGTGCAATCGAGATCAGATCAGTGGAACAAGAAGCCCAGCATGGTGTTGGTCATTTCTCAGTGGTCCAATGGAGGTTCGAATCCTGGCACACAACTGTGCAGTAAGCCTGAGGTGGTTTTCTTCCATGGAAATGACTCATTCCTAAATCAAACGGGCTATTGTACTGTGCCAGGCATTCTGTGCATATTGCAGTGCCCAGTAGGTATTACGCTGATGGATTGTGTAGAAAATTGTCCATGACAGCAGCTGACCGTGGAGGATTTCAAATGCTAGCAACCAGTGACTAAAATGCAAAATTTGCATTGTGGAAAATTTTAAATAACAGAAGGGCTGGCGTCCCATCCCGGACTGCACATCGTGACACAAAATGGCACACACAGTGGACCATGCTTTCCACGCCAGCGATGTCATTGTGGTGATCATCGCTTGCAAATCCATTCAGGAAAGTCTCAGCTCTTCTGATCCAGTCGGGATGGGCGACCAAGCTCCAGGGGACTGCCCAATGCGAGCGCATTTCTCCGCCTGACCTTCACCTGAGCCCTGTTCTGAATGTGGTAGAGCACTTCCACCGGGAGGTCCTCCGCATAGGGCTGCCACTGGGGCATTGACAACAGCTCCCACAGCGCTGCCTGCAGTGCATTCGCCAGCGATGAGCTCCCCCGGCGTCAAATGTCGGCCAGGCTCAGCAATCGGACCGGCAGCACACCCTGCGACATTTGGATGCCGCGCACTGCACCTGCGTGTTCCAAAGGTAGGCTCCAGCCAAGTTGGCATAGGAGCCGAATTGTAGGGTGACCACTTCTCGAGACGGCATCCTGGCGTTGCTGGGCACCAGGGGCGAACGAGCTTGCGCCGTGAACGAACTTGCGCTTTTGGTCCTCTTGGGTTCCACCGTGCCATCTTGGGAATGTAACGAAACGCTGGTCCAGTCACAGGACGCCCCAGGAGGAATGAGGTGATTTCGCATAAATTCCGGCAATTCTGACCGCCAGTAAAACACGACGATTCTGATCAAAGCGGCAATCTGGCAGGCCAGTGTGTTTCTGCCAAACCCGCGAGCGGCGGAGCGGCCGGCGCAGCCCACGAGCAGCGAGGCCCTCGATTGCGGCGCACGGCTCCTGACGGCCTCAGGCGCCCGTCCAGGTCGGAGGAGGTCAGCGACCGCAAGTGGCAGGGCAAGATGGTGAGTCAGGACTATCGCTTCCCCGGTCGAAGGGACAATGAAACTGCGGTTCGCGGCACCCCAGGCGGATGGAAACGGGAAGAAAGGGATATGCAGCTGTTTTCGAGACAGATCTCCTGATGGAAAGGTTTGGGTGTCGCCGCATCGGTACCACGGCAGGCGGCGATCATCAGCGGGCGCTGCGGACCCGCGACGGTGCTGATGATGGATGTCAAGGCAACTTGGCGCGGAAATGCGGCCATAAACTGGCTTGGGGCAGACGCTGGAACAACTACATCCCAACCAAAGGGCGTCCCGCGCACTCTCTTTCACCCATGCGAAGAACTTTGGACGCCTGCCAGCGCCGTTTGCGCTGGCTTGGCCGGGTGTCACACGGCGCCGTATTCAAAAAGTTGCTTGATGAGCGAGCTCTTCCGTTGGCCCTTTGTTCTGGCTCTGATCAGACGCGGCGCGAAGGGAAGATAAGCAAACTGGGCGCTCTTGATGCCAGTACTGGGACGGTGGCGCGTCCGTCGCCCGCCTTCTCTGGGCCAGAGGGTCCTGCAACAGGAATCCTGCTATGTTTTGTCGCACGGGTGTTTTCTGACGAACGAGCTAGAGCATACGGAGTGCAGCGTGGCGTGCTGACGTCCCGAGCGCGTGCTGTCACAGCAAAGCTACAGGAAAACAATCGCCGCTCGAAGGGAGAAGAAGAATCGAACAGGCCTCACAGAAGAGCAGAAGCAAGAGATCCGGTGAGAATGCTCCGCCGATCACCGCTGAGCGGCCGTGGGCGGAATGAGCCTGAAAATGCCATCCAGTTGCGCATGCAAACCCACACCGGCGCTGTTAGTCGTTGAGTCCGACACGGGTTCGGAAGTAAGAAGTGCCAAACAGCACTGCCGCTGCAACTGCCATACGGATTGTGTATATTGTCGCTGTATCAGGCCGCGAGAGGACGAGGTTCGTTGGAAGTGCACTGGCCAGAAGTCCTCGGTCGCCACACAGGGACTGGGGTGTTGGCCTGCAGGGCCTTCCTTGGAAACGAAATTGCATTGGCACGGCGTCTTCTGCAGGCTCGGGGGTGCTATGACTGATAAATTGCACAATGTGCTGTTTCCTAGAGAGGCGTTCGACTTGTTCGACACCGATGGATCCGGAACCATTGACGCCAAGGAGCTCAAGGTCGCCATGAGGTGAGATTTTGGCAGCTTGCCAATCCAATTCTTTCCTCGTGGGGAACCTGCTTCAATGAACAATCTGTCCACGCGACCACCTTTGTGCGCTCGGAGTCGGTGCATCTGCTTCCTAACAACTGTGTTGTGCATTGCAGGGCACTTGGATTCGAGCCAAAGAAAGAAGAAATCAAAAAGATGATTGCCGACATCGACAAGGATGGCTCGGGGACGATCGACTTCGAGGAATTCCTCCAGATGATGACGGCCAAAATGTCGGAGAGGGACTCTCGAGAAGAGATCATGAAAGCCTTCCGTCTGTTCGACGACGACAACACAGGCAAAATATCCTTCAAGAATCTGAAGCGCGTGGCAAAGGAACTTGGGGAGAACATGACCGACGAGGAGCTTCAAGAAATGATCGACGAGGCAGATCGGGATGGTGACGGGGAGGTCAACGAGGAGGAGTTTTTCCGCATCATGAAGAAGACCTCGCTTTTCTAATCGGGGAAGGCGAAAGGGGCCCAGCTGAAGGATAGGAGTGTGCGGGAAAGCATAGGGGTGTCAAAACCACAGAAGACATGTGACGCGAGTGGGTCGTCTGTCGGGGGTAGTCGCCCAGGGGAAGGTCGGGAGGTGTTCTGGTTGTCGAATGTGCCGCACGATGGCCATTGCAGCACATGTAAATGTTTATGCTGCATAAATGGTGGGGGAACTGCCGCCAGCCGTATGGATTCTGCAGGTTGCCACCTGCATAGCAACAATAATGACGTGCAGAAGCGCGGAATGAAGGGGGTGTTTTCCACGAATGCAACGTCCACACATAAACACGTTTGGGGGCACAGAAACGAAGGCGTGAAACGGAATGGAGACAGTGCTTTGTTCTGCACTGCACATAAGCAGCAAGTGGCATGCACCAGCAGAATTCGACATTTTTGCGATGCCAGCTGCGATGCCATTCGACACTAATAGATGCCATCACATCCACTTCTTTGTCATCGCAGCCACTGTGAAAGCGCCACTTTGTGTCGAAATGGCATCGCAGTTGGCATCGCGAACACGGTGTTTTCTGGCAGTGATGTAAGGCCAAGGGTGGCGTTGCAAGAACTCCGCAATTCGTTCCTTGTGTTTTCTGATAATTGCTGGGACAATTGGCTAATAACTAGGCTGTACGAAATGCAGATAGTGACAGTAACTGTTAGTATATAGGAATTGTTGCCATTGGCAGCATTATAGAGCTGTGACAACTACAATTTCGCCTGGGAAGGTGCCCGGGGTGGTCGTGCGTTTCTCTTGGAGGGTCCGCCAAACAAGGAAATCTGCTCTTTTCTCCAGGGCCGGAGCTCTGCATGGCGATTATGAAAAGATTTGCATTGTCTGTAAGCGGTATTGCTGCTCTACAGCGCTGTGATCAACTGGTTGCCTCGTCAGCAATGTTGCAGTTGTATTGCACATAACCGTCGTCCTTGTACTACACCAGGGCCAGCCGAAGTGGCGGCCGGGCCTCGCAGGTCGCGGGCGCCCGTTTTGCGCGCCTGATGTTGAAGTTCACGGGGAGCGAGTGCTTCCGCCAGCGGCTGGTTTGCTCCACGCTGACGGGGCGCCCTATTCGCATCGACCAGATCCGTTCGAAGGACGAAGACCCCGGGCTGAGGGACTTTGAGGCGTGCCTGCTGCGGCTGACGGAAAAGATATCGGACGGCTGCGTTGTGCAGATCAACCAGACAGGTGGGGCGGCCGGGACCCTCACGAAGGAAGTCCTCAAAATTGCTGCAGATTTACAAGTCCAACGAATTTTGGCACGTGTGTCGCTCGACATTCTCGCACTTCCCTTTCAGTCTCCAGTGGATTTCATCAGTCTTGAGCGCTTGTGTGACCCAATTACTCGGAACTGCCAGCCCCTTTCAGAAACTTGTATTTTTCTGCGACATCTCTGGCGGCCTGCAAGCCTTCCAGCCCTCTGGGAGTAGGGCCATCTACACACCGATGCGCGCTACCGGCCTTTATGGCAAACAATCACAAGGCGAAAACTGTGAAAACCGTCACCTAAAATTTCACATACTCACACCTGCCGATGTAATCTGTATTTTGGCTCTCAAGAGAGTTGGTTTGCATCCCAATGCCCACAATTAGTGGTCCTCCACCCCAGATTGGACATGAGTTATGAAATCTCCATATCCACCCCCTAAACAGCGATGTCTCCCTGTGTGGGCTGTTCTGATTAGAATTTATGGTGTGCTGGCTGTGCTTGTAAATCTCCAACATGCCCATGTGCCAAAACATAGCCCCCTGATTGGGGCGACCTGCAACAAGAGAGAGAGGGACCGCAGTTGTTGATCGACTTCAGCCACACACCACATCAAACTGTGCACATATTGTCTGCAAGATGCAAGTGCTTTGTGTTTTGTGTCCTATTGACTAATAATCTGTGGTACTGCAGATTTCACAGTACCATGTGGGTGAGTAACAGCTAATCCACCACTCCTAAAGGCCACCACCAGGTAGCAAGTCAGAAGGCCCTGTTGACTGGGCGTCCCACCAGTGTCCCAAGTGGCACATGAGTTTCCACTGCAAGCGCTTGGAAATTGACAGGCAAACAACATTTTCAAGCCAGAAATGCACAACCAATCTGCTGGTCCTCCACCAGTGTTTGCCAGAAAATGGCAGCTTGTGGCATTGCCCTCTGAGATGGAAATGACAAAACCCATGTTGCGCACACAGCAATAATACAAGCCCATCTTGCAATGAGATGTAACAAACCAAGCGTTTCAATACATTCAAGACCTTGGAGCCACAGAACTGTGAGTTGTAATGACATCTTAGTAGCCCTTAAAGTATTGTCTGCAGAAACCAAGAAGAGGCCAGGCCAGGAGAAGTGAACCCATGCTGTGTGTTGGTAGGTACGTGCTTGCGTTATCGACCTGGGTTCGTGCTGGGGGGCTCAAATTTGGTTCATAATTGTGGGACATCAAGAAGCATTGGCTACTTTCTGGAGCCCCTTGTTCTCCTGGCTATCTTTGGAAAGAAGGTCAGATTTGCATCCTTTTTTGCCAAAAACTTTGTGTGGGCATTTCAAGGATGCTGCTTAGGTAGTTCCACCGTGTGTACTGTTGCTT
The DNA here is from genome assembly GCA_905146915.1 of Ostreobium quekettii. Taxonomy (NCBI): domain Eukaryota; kingdom Viridiplantae; phylum Chlorophyta; class Ulvophyceae; order Bryopsidales; family Ostreobiaceae; genus Ostreobium; species Ostreobium quekettii. The sequence goes on from CAJHUC010002941.1 coordinate 23,717, forward strand.
CTACATATTGGAGGCACAGGAGAGCAGTTCTGGCATCCAGCCCATGGTCTGCATCATTGCAACATCGTTGTGCTGCTGTGTATTGCTTTGCAGTAATGTCACAGTGTGAAAGCTCTTTGTCACGTATTTTCCTGGATCTGTTTTCGTATTGAGAACATTCGTTTGAACTTTTGTGTGCCATGGATTGGGGAGTGTCAGGCCAGGTTTGAGTTAGAAACCACACTGCAAGTTGTATTGTAGCTGTATAAGCATGCTCACTGACATGGGTTTGCTGTTTCAATGATGAAACAATGGAGAACAGTGCTGTGTGTCCATGTCCAGCAATGTTGCATTGTTTGCATGTCCATGGCTATATGCAGCCAGATTACGTGTGTGTCAAGCAGGTTATCTCAACAGAATGCAGTGGCTTCAACAGAATGGATAGAGCCAGACTTTTTGTCCTCATTATGGTGCTCGCATAAGAAAGGACTATAGTTTTGTTGGCCAGCACACAAAACTACTTGCCCTTGCGATTGCATGCCTTGGCACACATGCGTACCGCTGGACATGTTTGTTGGATGCCGTTTGGTCAGGCTGTCTCCAGAATCGGGAACACGTTCTATTTTGTGTCCTTTTGCTCCCTTTGTTCATTAATCTCCATCACCAGCAATTAAATGGTTTCCAGGCCATCTACCACTGCCCAAAGCAAATAGACAGTGACAGAAGCTCTGTATCGTGCGGTGTGCAGCCATTGTCCATCACACTCCAGGGCATAACGAATGACGACACTGATCAAGGGATAGACACATGGCGGACTGTGACCCTACCGCTGATAAGGAAGCTGTGTGGAATAGAGGATGGCCTTGAGCTGCAAATTGTGAAAAGAGGTGCCAGGCCAGGAGGAGGGGGAGAGGTGCGCCTGAGGGTTCCTGTTGTTCGTGAGGTGCCAAGCATAAAGTGGACAGATGAAGGCATGGTTAAGAGGATACGCGGGGTGGCATATTCGACAAAGGTGTCGCCACAGAACACCAACAGGTGGGAGCTGCCGCTTTCCCCAAGGGACGCGTCATGCATGGAGTATCAACACTAGAGGTCATATGATGTCCACACTGCACTAGAAGACCTAATGATGGATGTACAGACCCATTGGTGAACGGGTCCAGTGCTTTTATCCTCTATGTATTGACTTTTGCGCACAACATATGTGTTTGAGCCTTGCATACCACAAACAGTTTACGAGTGGAAAAGTTTGACGTTGAGGTCTAGTCATAGTATGCCTTTTTGAAGGTCATCAGCCCTGTCGCTGAAATCTGGATTTTTTTGGTAGATTCATTCAGATGCCCATTTCTATGTTGACTCGTGTCATTCTGGGGCAGTACATTGAGGAAAATCGCAACAAGGGCAGTTGGGAATGCAAACGTCCGTATTCACGAACGTGGGGTCGCCGAGCCTGAATGTGTTTATCATAGAGGTCGGCGCGACCGTCCGCTAATTTGCGGTCCGCGTTACCGTCCGTTAAATCACCGTAAAGTAGCAGAAATCGGGGCCTAGGGAGCAACCAAGAGCGGAAATGCGGGGCTGGGGAGCGGAATGACCGGAAATCGGGGCTTGGGGAGCGGAAGGGAGCGGTGGGGAAGCATCACTAACGGTAAAGTCACGTCGCGTCGCCGGGAACCTCTCGGTGCCCGTCCCGTTGTCGACCTGGGTGCTCCCTCTCTCGCCGCGTGGGGCTGGGGCCTGGATCAGGACCGGCGCGTGCCGCAACTGGCTGGGGTGAGGTCACAGGCTGTGCCGCACAGCGCTGGCGGGCTGCGCGGGTTCGTCTTGCTGCCAGCCCAGGGGGCCATTTTGCGCCACCTGGGTTGGCACAATTGCCAAACGAATGGTGCCTAGCGGGCGTCCGCTCCGCCACCAGCGTGGGTCTCAATTGGCCCCCGCGGGTGGCGGGAGTGGGCGCCAGTGAGGCGCCACTTAGCGCTAAAGAAATATGCGCCTCGTAGGCGCCCAATCATCACACACTCGTGCCATGGCTCGTGGCTGGAACATGTTACCAACATCTACTATTCTTGGCACTCTTGAGGCGACTGGGTACGCAGGATGGTCGATGGCGCGCGCGGCATTCTGAACCGCCTCCTGGCAGACGTGTACATCTTCACCGACGCCGTCAGCGGCAAACAATCCGGCAACAGCCCTGGCTATGGGATCAACCTTGTGGCAGAGACGACGTCTGGTTGTTACGTATCATCAGAGGCGTGCGCCTCATACCGACAGGGTCAGGGCAAAGGCCCATCGGCCCTTCAGGGGCAAGTTGCTGAAGAAGTACTGGTGGTTCCGGAAGACATTGGCAAGCACGCCGCCGCTGCCTTGCTTGAGGAAGTGCACCGTGGCGGGGTGGTGGACGGGTGCCACCAGGCCCTGCTCATACTGCTGTGCGCATTGGGCCCAGAGCTCATAAACGAGGTCAGGCTGGGGCCTCTCACGCCATATGCAGTGCAGATGTTGCGTCATGTGAAGGATTTCTTTGGAATCACGTTCAGCATTCGGCCCGAGAATGACCATGGGACGATTTTTATGTCGTGTGTAGGGGTGGGGGTCAAGAATTTGGGACGGAGAGCAACTTAGCCAGTGAGGGTAGTCATTTGGTGATGCTCTTTTGTGAGTGTGCGGAGGCAAGTTGGAGGGAGGAAGATGGGCAAGAGTTATTTGATGGTGTATCCGTACCATAGTTGGCAGAATTTGAATTGGTCCAGCGCCCAGGCCCGTGAATGCGTGAGCGGCGAATGCTTTGGCAACAGACTTTGCTCTGGAACATAAACACCCTTCATCATCTTCATGGCGTCTAACCTCGCTTTGCCAAAATCGAAAACCACTGTGTGTAGCCCCACTGAAGTGGGCACAAACAGCCAAAGTGGAGGTGACTTTTGAGCGCGACGTACTCTCTGTAAAAGAGAAGGCATGGTCAATTACAATTCGTTGAACACCACTAACTGAATTGCAACCCAATATATCTGCAGTGGACGGTCAGACCCTAGAAGTTCATTCTGAATGCCACGGCAGCTTGATGCCACCTATGTGGCCCCAGCACCTCAATGTGCACGCAATAGACGCCCAACTGTCCTGATTGGCCGCAAGCTGCAAAAAGAATCCATGCAAACCTCCAATCAGCGCTGTGCCAACTGCAAAACTATCAGGTGCCTGCATTTGCGGATTGAAACCTTCAGGTACACGTGCTACTTGTCCAGTGCTCCACCAGCACACACACACCTGCACCACTACTTTCTCAGTGCTTTCGATCATTCCGACCCCTGTTTTTCTCTCGTTATCCAGGCATACGATCCAAACGCTCTCATCCAACAGTCGCTCATCCAGCCCTTCTGTTCGCGGGAAATCAGTGCAGAACAAAGCTGTGAGGGTGGCTGCAGAATGATGTGTGAATCATTCCTTGAGTCCTTCAGGCAATATTTGGCACAAGGCATTCCTCCCTCTTTGCTCGAACTGCTTCTGGCGCCGTATCGCAAGGCTGGCATGCCAGAATGCCCCCGGCGGATCTGAACAGCAAACTCCCGCTGTTGCACTTCAAGCACACGTCCTCCTCTGTGCAGAATTGGCATCCGTCTGTGGAGCACACCCTTCCCCCGAGCTTCCTGTGGAACGTCTGCCAGCCGTCGACATTCCAACGACTGCCCCCAGAACTTTCCTTCTTTTTCAAGCGCTTCTTGATAGAGCACACGCCACCCTCCTGCACATTGCCAAGGGCCGCAATCAGTGGCGCTTGAGTGCAGCGCAGCTGTCATGAACGTGCATTGAATTGGGCATTCATTGCACTAAACTGGCTGGTGTCGGCCCAGATTTTGTACCCACCCATGACACCATGCAGGACCAGATGAATCCTCATTGCATGTTCTCAAAACCATACCAAAGACACCGCGAACGAAAACATAGACCACGGCCCATTCATGCAGCATGCCTTGGCCCATTCGTGCAGCATGCCTTGGCCGTGCAATTGTTTAGGATGAAGCACAGGAGAGCTGTGCCTAGGCATGTGGCCGCAGTGACTTGCTGGTTAGACCACATGCCGATCGCTTGCCTGTTTAGGAGACGCTGGTGCAGCACGGGCAAATCAGGGGCGCATGCTCTCGCGCACAGCCTACCTGCTGGGGATTATACGCAAAGGCGGCGCACTTGCGGTTTGAGTCGCAGAGCTCGGCGCACTCTCTCGCAGTGCTGATGCCTGACGTGGAAGAAATTTCCTTGCCCTCCACAGCGTCCAGAATGTTGGGCCCGGCGCTGATGTAATACGAATCGGACGGGGGATCCATGACCAGAGCGTCCACGGCCCGTATCTCTCCTGTGGAAGCCAAAATACTTGGGAAGTCTGATTTCTTTCAGCCAGAATGTCAGAATGGGGCACAGGACCAAAGGCAGAAGTCGATGGACCGAGGACATCTGGAAAATCTCATTCTTTCTGGTTTTCGAGTCTTCGCAGTTTTGCTTACAGCCAAAATGCCAGGATTGGACACAGGACACAGGCTGAAGTCGTTTCTGGAAGTTCTTGTTGTATTTCCACCAGCATAAATCACAGCTGCTCCATTGAGTTCTGCGTTGACTCCAGGCAATGTGATCCGATGGGCAGCCTCCAGAGGCAGGACGCTACGGGTCTTCCTCTCAGCAAATTCACCGATTCACACACTTCTCACACGCCCTCATCCACAACAAAAACGAAACTGCCCTGTTGTGTGGGAGCCGCACCTGGAAGGCAATTCTCAACCAGTGGAAGTGTGGCTAGCATGTTCCCCAGCACCTGTGAACTGGGAAGGACTATGTCAGTCCAGGTGCCATGCGTTGTCTGTACACCATACTTCCCAGGGTCGCCGTTGTTGTTGGCATCAAATTCCCAGAATCCAACGCCTGCAGAGGGGCACTCGCTGCTTAAAAATGTGATGAAAACTGTCGGCCACGAGTCACACTCTTCTCCCATTTCGTCCAGGTTTTAGTTGTTCTTGTGTTTTGCCTGCAAACTACTGCAAGTTAATACACTTTCCCATGGATGCTTTTCGGAACTCCCTGGATGGAATTCTTCGAGCTCGTGGCAGTGCACTGCCTTGAGTTGTGTGAAACATGCAATTTATGCCAATGATGCGTTCATCTTATAAATCACAGCCCAAGTGGCCAACAGAGGAGCCAGGCATGTTGTAGGTGTACCTGGGGCTGAATATGCCAAGACCAGGCCATCCCTGCGTGCCTAGGAGTTTCTTCCAAGGTGTAGAATACAGCGAGTCGCTGTCAGCGATGCACCAAAAATATACTTCTCCCTCTGCTTGCCCAATCGGAGATTCCTTCCAGACAAGGATCGAAATAGCCAAACATTGGCAGCAATGATTTTCTTACATGAATTCCAACTCTTGCTTTAGACCAGACAATTGTACGCATGCATCCAACTGCATCATGCACTGTAAAGCTGTGATTCCCTTTTACGAATCGTCGGTACCACTTTAGCGGCGCTTCCTTGATAAATTCTACCACCACATCCCCTGAGTTGATAATTGACGATTAAATGATTTAAATAATTGAATCTGCTGCAACAAGCCTGACCTATTTCGTCTCCATTTGCCAAACAAACAAAAAAAATCGTGCATTAATTCTGTCTTGTTGATAAATTTTTGCAAGTTTTGTCACTTCTTGGTTTAATGTTAGACCTGGGTCCCTTCAAAGCGGTCAACAGTCGCCCTCGACGCCACTGCATTCCATTGATTTACATTCAACTGACTCTGCACCAATTGTCGCAACGAGGAGGACGACTGCAGTACTGTGCTCTGGGCGTCAATGCGCACCACGGATGCAAGTGCAGCCATCTGCCCACTTACCACTTAGAGGAGATCCGTTGTTAACTTCCGACAGAAATAGCTCATACATATTTACAAAGAACGGGTCACGCACGGATCTTCTAAGCTCCTCGTCGTCTGCATCCACGGCTTTCCCGAACTCCTCCACCACGAGAGGCTTCCCAAGGGCGATGCTATCTGCAATGTGCTCGCGGACCCACTGGTCCTGAAACTCGATGGTCTGAGCCTGCAGCACGCCACGAGCATGGCATCACCACCCCTGGGTGGCGCAATGGTGGCGGTGATCTCTAACAACTTTGAATGGTTGCAGCCGCAGTGGAGCAGAAGTGTCAAAACAGGCATAATCTTTGTGCTTGTGGCGATTTGCGGCGTGGCTGTCGAATGTTGGGCGCCGCAGCATCAAGGCTTTCCGTGCAGAACATTGCGCTGAGTTTCCACTGTCGTGCTGTGCACTTAAATTGACGATAATAATCCAGCTGGACAACGTGTTCGACAGTCGACAACGAAATAATATTATCATCCATCGCGGCTTCAGAATGAACCTCTACTCATCACCACCTCCCTGCTTGGCAGCTTCTATTAGTGGTTGATAGGCGTCAGCAAAGAGCTGACTGCACCACCCAGTACGTTCGATTCGTCAGCCCCACTGTTGCCATTTGTGCCGCAATGTGCTTCAACAGTTGTCTACAATGGCTCATCCAACTGTATGCACTATTCTGCAAGACAAAAATACCTAAGAACACACGTGATCCGCATTGTACAAATTTGCCGATCATCGGACCCATCACTGGGACTATCCCAGACGGTTCGGTGATACCGCATGCTAAAAAGAGAGTGCAACATCCTCCAGGAATCTACCATTCTCTGTGGACATCCCAATGGCAGCGGCAATCAAAAACATTGCGACACATGAAACGGCACGTCAGCTGTCGCACTAAGAAAACTCACCGCCCAATTGTCCGGCCAGTTGTGGATCGACGCATAGTCCACTGCCGTGATGTTGTGATTCCTCACAAAGTCTTGTCCTGACTTGGACGCCCACCACTCGTCAGGAGGGTTGTTCATGAAGAAATCTGGATTGACACTCTGGCGGCCGCTGTTGAGGGCGTAGAAGCCCTCCTGCCCGGTAGACACCAGGTGCACGGGGTCCTGCAGCTTCAGGAAGTTCGACATCTCCTCGTACCACGCCTGCAAGTTCAGAAATTCCCGAGAAATTCAATCCTAAGGGCACCGCCCAATGGAAAAGAGGCAATTTCATTTTCTCATCTTGTTGCATGCTGATCATTGAGGAGTTACAGAACCAAATGAAAGTAGCAGTTGGATTTCACTGGCCTCTGGGAATTCAGTATTGCCATTTGTTATGGCTGCTTTAACAAAGTAGCATAATATGCGAGTTGGACTCGTCGAGTCTAGAAACTGCCAAGCGTTTGGGCGTCACCAGGACAGACAGAACGCAGGATCACAGGGGCGCCCAGAGCCATTATCGGAGGGCTCTCTGAAGTGCTGCGGCACACAGCCCCGTCTTCAGGGCAACGCACTGATTTCATCCCTCAAAAATGCAGGCTCAGGTTTCGAAATCATTCCTTCACAATCACTGTCGCCCAGCATCCATGTCGGTGTGCCTTGCTGACAGCACCTTTTGGGGCAAGAGCAATACAGAATGAGTCCTCGAGGTGCACTTAGACATCCTACACTAGACCAGAATACGTGCAGAGCATCTGCCTGGATAGGTGATCAGCATCACTGCACAAGTGGCGATAGTCTGGGGTCAGCAATTGCTGGCGGTTGCAACATGCACAAAATCACACATGGCTTGTCAAGCTCGTATCCCAAAAACCACGACTTATTCGCCTTGCCAATTCATTTAAATTTCATTTTGACTTGTTGCAAATCAATCGGCCAATGCTGCGGACGGCGTCACACAATCATGGACAGTTTTGAGAATTTCCTCTTCACAACGTTGGCCAAGGGCAGACAGGGATGGCAGCGCCTTCTTCAGCTAGACACCAGCGAATTGCTTGTTTTCATGCGTTGCTTCTCTCTGCCCACCTGAATGTCGTCTGTGCACTGAGGCTCACACGCCTCGTCTGGAGCATGGACATCGCAGTCGCACCTCGCTTCGTTGATGAGATTCCAGGCGAAAATGCAGTCGTCGTCACCATAACGGACACCAGTCACGCTGTTCACCCGGTTGACCATGAAGGTAATGTGGTCCCTGAACCATTGTTTTATTGTCTCATCCGTGTAAAATGCATCCGGCTTCAGCCCCGCCCAGTCAGCATACTGCAAAGGACAGTTGCTGTAGCAATGAGACACGTGGCAGCTTGCAGAGTAGCAGACGCTGCTGGAAACTGTTCCCCTTGCTGCACAGCTCGCTTTTGATGGCAAACAATTGTAAGTAAGTTGCTGAAATTTACGTCAGTACTGCAGCACCATTACCATGGGATTGCGATGCGAAACCGGGGCAGTCAATTTGCCAGTGCACTGATGATGGAGATGTGTCCCACTTTGAGTTCTGCTGGCTTCATTTGTCTGAAATGAGTGGACAAATCATGGCGCTCAGAGTTCCTGCAGATTCTGCACAATTAACCATGCTTATCCAACGTTCCATTCATGGAATGCAATGAGCACCAAGATAACGGAGGGACAGGAGTCGATCTTTGCAGATCCAATCAGACAAGCGAAGCATTTGCATCTTTCAATATTGTCCATATGGGAAGACAATACACCCTAGGTGTGGGGAACTAGGGTCTATCACTTGCGTTTGTACTCTGCGCCCAGCACCCACTCACAAGTGACGCTGGTACATTGCCATGATTTGACAGCTGCACGAGAATGTAGACATCGAGGTATTGCGCATGAGTCTCAATACCACAGGCACATTTAGACAACGCCGAAAACGCGAACCAAATATGCTGACTCACCGCTTTTTTGCCATCTATGGATTGCCAGTTATCCGTAAGGGTGAGTATCATTTTGACACCTTTGTTTCTTGATTCAGCTACCACTTCATCTAAACCTCGGAGAGCCACTTCATTATAGATCCCTGAATTGCACAGAAGACACAACGCCTTAGCGTCACAGGCAGCGCATTATGGAGAGCCGGCATAGGGTACTCCAGCATCGGCCAGCGATCTGGGGACATAGGCTTAAGAGCATTTCACAGGTTCGCGAACGCCGGACAAACTGGGGCTAACGCACCACCAACATTGACAACGCTGATCCCTTCAGTAATTATGTCCATTGCATGTCACAAGGAGGTAATCTTGTAGATATAAATTGCACCAAAATCTGCAAACATTCCTTGTGTTCGTGCAGATCTGGCTTCAAAACAATTCAACACATCGATTCACTATGGACTACAGGAACACGTCATGAACATATGATCAGATGGCCGAAAAATGGTCTTTCTGCATTTAACAGTTTGGAACGTATGGAACATATGTCTGGTACATTATTTCGTCAACTGACGTGACGAGATAATTCAGCTTGCACAGGCAATAATGCAATGACACTTTATCCAAATCGCCCAGCAACGCTGCTGTGTATGGTTTGTAATTGTACTGACAGCATTGGATGCAACATCGGGACATCCAAATCCCTTGCATGAAATCTGATATTGTGATGAAATGCCTCAGCTAGCTCCAGTTTGAATGCAGCTGACGAAACTCGGATGCCACCTGCCTGGTTCAGTTTGAAGAGGCAAACCTCCGAAAGCATGCCCGTGTGCGAAGAATCTTCCAACAAGGAGTTGCTGTTCTGCTGCCATTTCGAATACCCACTGCACCAGGGTCTGACCCTCAAAGTGGCTCATGTCTTCTGGCAGCGATGTCTCAATTCCAGCAGCAGCTTCCATCAGCTCCCAACTTCGCATCGCACAAGGGCACATTGCAATGCTGTTAATGGCTTCCATGTGGCTACTCGCACTTGAGAAAATGGCGGTTGCAATAATGCCCTGCGGTTGTCAGCAGTTTGCAAAGCACGGCGACGTCGACAGTAAAGAAAGCGGCCTCTTCGCTGATTAGAAGCTGCACTTTCACCACGATAAATGGTATGCTCGACTACAACCTGCCCGAAGAAATTGGCATGGCACTGACAAGGCGATGACGCTCTATTCACCACAGTATGCCGCAATGCGGCACAGGTATCGATTTCCTATCAGTTCGCTACACACAGCAACCAGTGACCGCGCTCTTACTGCGGTTATTCGCACGCCATGACCTCGTCAGTTCCATGCCAATTTCTTTGGACAGGTTGCAATGGTATCGGATACGGTCAGCAATCAAATCATGGCATGATTTGGTAGCTGACTGCATCTGACACCGTGCCTCGATGTGAAACCATTACTTGCTTTGCATGAACGCGACACATGGAAGGCATTACGCTCCGCAACACATGTTGTTCATGTTGTTCACCATAAGTGGGCATGCATCTCTTTTGTTGCCTTGGCGCTGAACAAGCGCAGGCTGGTGGCCTTTCCATGTGCTCACTTGCGACCCAAAGGCAGCCACACTAGCACGCCCCCTGTGCACCAGCAAGCGCCCAATTCGACATCATCACGAACCCCAGATTGAGTTTTCAATGGGAACGTTCGAGCGAAATTTCTTTTGCCCTCTACCATGGGGGCTGATGCCGGATCCCCACTGTGCAGCACTCCATATCAGAACACGCTGGCGGACTGAGTCGTGGATGCAAATGCATGCCTGTCAGCGCGCTGCACTTGCCACCTCGCCGACAGCCGCCCCGAAGCCTCGAGTGACACACCCAGCGCCCAAGGACACCACCCCGCGCACCACATCCCCATGCCGGACGCAGCGCACCCCAATCGCTCACCCCCATGGAGAGGCCCCCCGTCGCGCACTCGAGCATTGCGCCCGCCGGCGAACCACGCCATCGCGGTCTACCAAGCTCGGACCACACCAGCAGGCATTTGTGCATCATCGGTGCCCGATTGCCGTACCAACCGCCAATATGGCGTCCCACCCCTCCCGCACCGAGCCACACCCAGCCCTCCTGGTCACCTGTTGAAGCCGCTGTACTTGAACTCCTCGCAGTCCTTGTCCACGAACCGCGTGCCCATGACGCGCACGAAGCCGTTGCCCCGCGCGCCCATGGCCCCAGCGGCGCAGCTCATGGCGACCGCCACCACCAATGCCGCGCTCCATGACCTCCCCAGATCGAATCGCCGCAAATCCCCCCTCCCGCAACCCATGGGCATCCCGGGGCACGGATGCGCGCCCCCCGGTGTTTAATTCGGAGCGGATTCAGAGCCCAAAACGGCTCAATTTCCAGCCCCCGAGGGGCTTGTTTCAGAAAGCGCGAAAGCCAAGAGGCCCTGAACAGGGCTTCTGGGGTGGAGGCAATGTCTGAGGTGCGGCGAGAGGCGGAGAATGGTGACAGGATCACCTGGATCAGTCGAGGGAAGCTGACCCATGGCGGATGCGACGTGGCGGGGCCCGCCTGGCGCTGCTGCAAGGCGTGGATGTGACATGGTCGAACGCGGTTCGACAGAATGGAAAGTGGTTGGCAGTTAACGGTGTTTTCGACAGCAATCGAGATTTCCGAAATGGATATAGGCAATGCGGGGTGAAACGGCCCTATATCCGAGTCTGTGCGGAGGGTTTCTGCCTTACATCCCCGGGCGCCGCCCAGTACATTGTGGCACCGGGGGCGATTAGGGTCAAAAGGGCATCACAATTGAAATCGCGAAAACGTTTTGGCTACCAGCGACAGGGGCGAGCGTCAAGTTTTGCCCCCGTCTCCTTGCTTTTTATCCTCCTTTGCTGAACGTTTGGAAGAAAGTTTCGGTTCACTGCTATTCTCGCTTTCTGGGTGGCTTGGTGTGGACACCAGTATTTAATGATCGACACGCTGCGCGGACATTTGCTGCTTTTTCTGTTGTATCCGTCTTGTTCCGTCGCGGGGCTCCTGCTGCATCATCTTGAAGGCAAAGGAAACGTAGGGTTTAAACCTCACTATTCTAGCCTTGTGACAATCTCCCCCCCATCCCACCCCCTCGTTGGGTGGGCGACACAAATAGCGTGCATCTCTTGTGTCTATGACAGAACAACCCGGAGACATTTTTTAAAAGTGAGACAAAGCATTAGCAAGTATTCACGAAAAGCAAACAGCAAGCATTGCGGTTGCGATGTTCGATTGAACAACGGGGAAATTGAAGCGATGGGAGGCGATTGGGGCAGCCATAGAGTTGTCAATTGAGGCAATTCAGGAGGCCTCCTTCAATCTCTTAGCCTAGCAGCTCCCCCTCGCCTTAACCTCAATGTGACGCTTACCGTTTCGAAATGAACATGGTATGACCCCAACATCACATTGACGAATTTCGTGTAGCTCCTAAATCATGTTGCTGGTAATCGCCGGTCACTGGCTCCCACGGCCCGTGCCTCCTTCCGATATCGCATGGGATGTGCAGGAGCACCGCGGACAACGAGACACACTCGCTGGCTCCGCCAACCAGGACCTCCTGCCCGACCGCCTCACGCAAGCCTCTACTGGGCGTAGCGGCTTGTGCCACAGCTCTACGTGCTCCGCTCTCAGGCCTCGAAAGGTGATTCACTTCTTTCGAGGCATTTGGGACGCACTGCTGCAGTAATGATGGCCGCTTCGAATTGCCAGAGGTGCACATCGTGCATTAGACCAACGGTGTGCCTCACCCAATGGAACATTATTTAGGTAACGTTGCCGGTTCATCCCGGCATCGACACAGGTATACGAAACGACGCTCCACAGAAGCCATTTCTCGTTGTTTGCGACTCCCGCTCGTGACCAAGCAGCCCATATGCACTGATGCGTGGTGTTGAAAGATACAAAATCTCAGACACCCACACAAAATGATACTGAGGGGTTGCAACTCGGAATTGTGCATCCAAACGGTTTGAAGTGCTTTCCAAGTTCTTTGTGTAATTTCAAAAGGTTCCATTTCCTTGGACGCCCTACAAGCTGTATCGCCTGACCTTCTTGCGCCAAGCTTCACCCCTGAACTTTGTTTCCTAACCCCTTTGTTGGTTTTTGCCTGGTCGTCAACCATATCTTTTTGAAGGATCAGTGACTTTCCAGATCCCCAGATGACCGCGTCAATTTGCAATTTACAACATATTTCCTCCGTCCCAAATTAAATTACAGTTATGATCTATGGCCCTAGATAACCCACTGAAACATCTCAGAATTTCACCAAAGTTTGCCACAACGTTTTAATTTAGGTATGGCTTGTGCTCCCAAGTTTTTGGGTTAATCAGCCCAGTAATCAATCTGGAATGGCGTTCTAAATAGACCCCACTTTCAGAAACATCGTAGGTTTTCAAGGTGGCGCTGAAACCGCCTGTTTTCAGGCCCTGGACCATGTCACATAATGGTGTCCGCCACGCGCCAAGTGATAGAAATTGGAGACGCTCTTTAGACTGCAGGTCGCAAGAGAGATATAGAAGCAGAGGGTAGGCCGCCAGCGCGTCCGGAAACGCATGATGGAAGATCCCGCCCATGGGTTCGAGACTTCACGCTAAACAATTAAGACAATCGGTAAGCCGTTCCAGAGTGTCATCACCGATCCCGCAGGAACAAACCTGTCCCACACATGGCAAGGGAACCGCGGACGTCCCAAGACTCGGCGGGAGCAGTTTGCAGCGAGAGTTGAAAAGATTGCTTGGCACAATCGGCGCGCAGTTCGGGGAATGGCGATGGAGGCAAAAGGCAGGCAAGTTCCTCGATCACGCCTTATGGGACAACCTGGTGGCCTGCCCCCCAGCTTTGGATCTTTGTGTCAACCTGCAGTCTAAGGCGCATCTCTAAGTCGCGTCACTTTGCGCGGTGAGGGGCATTGCAAGGTGGCATGGTCCATGGCTCGAAAGCGGCTTGTTTCGGAGCCACCTTGAAACGCTTGGCTGAGTGACGTGTGTTCAAAGTAATATTGCGGATTGAATACTCAACCAATTGACTCAGAAATTTGGGGCAAAAAATAGACTCAAGTTCAAACATTCTGGCCAAATTCTGTGCAAATCTGAGATGATTTGGTAGGTTTTCCAGGCCCACGGTTCATAACTGCAATTTAATCTTGGACGGAGGAAGTACAACTGTTACAGTGTATCGGCACACCGGCACACTACCTTTGCCGCCGAACGTTTTCCATGCTTGCTGGCGTTCTAGATGTTATCATGTAGACCTAAACTGCGGCAGAATTGGGTGGTTCTTGGCCTAGAACCCATTCCATTTGCCACGCAGAGCATACGTCTGTTTTGCCACACAGTTCTTTACGTCTTAAGAACTCCAACAACAAATGGCCTTGGGAAACGGATCCTATTGGCGCGTAATCCCCGAGTCACCTTGTTCAACGGAATTTCTATATGCTACGATAATCCTCAAAATGTTTGGCAGAAACTTTGTCTTTGCGAGTTCAGCTTTAAATCAATCTGAGCGCAGAATTCCAAGCAATGGGGCATCAGCTCCCCACAAATGTTTTGCTCACCCGTCAACCTCAATAAAATAATTCGATGAGCATTGCTGCAGTGAGCACCACACAACATGTGTCCGCGTTCACTCATCACCTGGCTACGGTGCTGTGTCCCCAGTCAGTCGCCATCTGTAAGTCATGTTTGGCTCATTGAGTGAAGCAAAAACATGACCATTAGTTGTTAACGGGAATTTGGCAAAGGCCGTGCATGGCAGTGAATTCAGACCATGGCATGTTGGCATTGTCAGAACGGTGAAGGCGATGGAGACCGAAGATGGAACCTGTGCGATATAACTCGAAGCGTGTCTCACCCAGTTAGTCGCTATGTGTAATTCATGTGTGGCTTGTTGAGTGAAGCAACCACACGACCATTACTCACTAACGGGAATTTGACAACGGTCATGCATGATAGTCAATTCAGGCGATGGCCATGTTGGCATTGTCAGAAAGGTGGAGACGGTAGGTACCAAAGATGGAAGCCATGGGATGCAAGTTGGTAGTGTGCACATCCGGCGGAAAGAGACCACTGTCAAACAGAGACTGACTCTTGTGTTGTGCTTTTTTGGGCAATAGTCCATGTCAAGGAGATCCCACAGTTAACTATTCGCCGCATGCAGAAATGTGGAGCTTCAAATTAAGCCAAAATTCAAGCCTGGACTTGGTGTGGTTCCTTGACTGCTTCTGTTGCAACAGAACATGCAATGCAATTTATGCAATTGCATAAATGTGTTGGTTGATTGGTGTTTCGCCTGGGCCCAAGAACCTTTCCCCACTCCCAAAACAAGCACCGGATCTGGCTGGGGCAAGGCGTCGATGCTGCTGTGCGGCCAGCGCCCCGAAACCGGTGCCAGTACACGAGCGCTCCAGTGATCTCTTTTACTGTGTCGAGGTTAAGCCTCCAATTGCGAAACCGTGGCGCTCACAGCGCTCTGGCCCTAGGGCCCCAGTCAGCCTTCAGGTTGATTGAAGGGGGCTGGCAAATCGCGTAGCCCGGGAACTTATCCCATTTGCTGACAGCTTTGGAACTGCCATGCAATGTACAATTTCAATATGTGTGCGCTCTTGGTCACGGATCACTGCTCGTGTAAGGGTTGTTTGTGCAACTTTTTCGGCGCTCGTTTGGGAGCCTTAGCATGGATGTTGTTGCTCTCAAAAGGGATAGCGGCTGATGAGGAGCTGACCTACGGCACCCGTTGCTCTCTGAGTGTACAGTGCATGACAATAGTCTTCACCAATTAATCTGACGGTGATTGCAGGTTTGCTTTGCGGCCATGGCGTCTGGGGGAGGATTTCCTGATTGGATACTACAGTGCAGGAGCTCAAGCACCATCGACAACACTAAACGGATACCTTAAATACGGATACCTTAAATATGTTTTAACATCTGTGTTATTAGGCATTCCCAGATGGGCGCCGTGTTCGAACTTGTGGGGGTCGCCACCGTCATATCAGTCGTGCGGTAGACATCTCCAGCTTGAACGAACGTGCGACAGAATCCATGCACAAGGAAACAAGAGCCGAGGGAAAATTAAAGCGCTTATGACACTCACATTCCTTTGGAAAAACAGCCCCATATCGTCTTCCGTCCCAGCGCACCCCCAGGTTTGGCCCCCGCAGGAGTAGTCCAGACAAACTCCCTTATTACGGCTCACTCTCTTGGGCTAAAGCCACAGAACCATGGCGCCACAGAGAACATGGCTGTGAGTAAATAACAATGTGGGCAATGGCGATGTCCTGCCCTGTTCATCCTGGGTAAAGACGGCGATATCGAACACCACAGGCCATCTCTCAAAATCCACTCTGGCAGTCCCACATCCCTCCTACTGTGCCCAAGGGAGTACCACACAACGGCGCTGGCGGTTCGCGGTGGTTCGGGTCGTTCGTGGCCGACGTGTGCTCCACAATTCGCACTCAGAGCAACTTGCCCTGCTCATCCTCCTCGTGCGCGTGCGACTTCTCGAGCTGTTGGCACAGGCGCACACACAAGAGCCGGTCAGCAGGATTTGGCAACGCTCAAGTGGAGCCAGCCACGGTGCGGTGCTGAGACAAAGACAGTGGGTTCGTGATGGGCACGGAGCGCCCAGGGGCATCCCGGTTCTCCTGGCTGATGGACATCAACGCGCATACCGTCGGCACAATCCTTGGGTGCAAAAGGGGGACGGCGGGGAGAGGCGGAAGGGGGCACTGGGGAATGACAGCGGAGGGGGGGATGTGACGTACCCTGGTCACCCGCTCCTCCAGCCTACTGATGTTGCCGCTGAGCGTGCAGGTGAAGGCCACGAGGGCGCAAAAGAAGAAGCCGAACACTGCTCACCATGGACACACACACCACAGGTCACAATCCGTCCGCCACGCGCCGGGCAGGCGCCCCTCGGCGCAGCCCCGGTCCCACCCCGTCATCTCAACGAGGTAAGCCCGCGATGCGCGGAACGGCGCGCGTCGGTCGCCCCAGAAAACGCAGCCCCAACGAGGTTTCGCCGCGCGGGGTCGGCGGGGCCAGGCGGCAATCCCCGGGGCACAGCACCTCCACTGCCCTCAGCCCCCACCCCAGAGCGCCACCCAGGACCGCCAACGTGCGCGATGTCCAGCCCGCAGCGCCCTCGCATCTCCCCACAGCGCCCAACATCCAGCCGTTGCGCCCGCGCCCTTCGCGAATCGTCGCTCTCCCGGCTGGAACGGCCCACGCACGCTCCACGCCACAACGGTGCAGCGCTCAGCGCCCGCTGCCGCCCGCGGCACCCGGCATCCCCAAGCCCTTCGACCCAACCGGCTGTCAAACATGACAACCGCCCTTGCTGCTCACCCAGGAAGGCGCAGATGAAGCCGGCTATGCCCTCCGCGGTCAGGTTGCCCCGCGGGATGAGCAGGTGCCGCATGGTGTTGTACGCGTCCAGGGTCTGGTCCTCCATAGTGTCAGGGTGGCCTGGCGCCTGGGGGAGGAGGTTGCCAAGGGGAGCGGTGGGCTGTGGGCGCTCGGGCTGAAGGTGAGTGGGACGCTGGCCAGGGAGTTTTATCAGGGCGATGATGCGGACCTGGTAAATCCGGGGAGGGGCGTGCGGGATCCGCGAGGGCCCGTCATGCGGCCACGTGGCGTCCGGGCCGGGAGAAATTCTCGGATGGGCGTGGGGGCGAGGCGCCAAGCGCCAGTCGAACAGTACACCAGGGGCTGGGATGCCGCCAGCCGGGCCATCAAACGACTCAGGTGTGGGGATTGGGGCCAGTGCGCTCTCTCCCCATCACACAGTTCACCGGACATCGAGCCGCTCGTACATTGCCTTTTGCGGGGCGGTGGGTTGGGCGCGCTGGTGTGGTTATTGGTGGGAGGCGCCCGGTGTGGGGATAGTGTCGGGTTGCTGCTTGGCCATCAGCATGGATGTTGGCAACGTTTGCAAGACCGCTCGCTGGGGCGGATGCTGGGAGGCTTCACCAGAGAAGCTCGCTCAAGCAGAGGGTAGCTTCCTAATCGGTACTTAATAAATTGTGAGGCGGGCCCACCATAGTTGCATGGTGCAAGCCACTTCTTGAGCAAGGTTGTGTTCTTGCGGGGACGCACCATAGTTGCACGGTGCAAACCATTCTTGCGGGAAAAGTTGGTGGGCCCGTGAGGCCCCGAATATAAAACAACAGACTTGTCCCCTGTTGAAGCTTTGGCTACCTTGGTGGCAGTGTGTCTGGCGGGGAGACAATCCCGTCAAGGAATAAATAATCGACTGCACGGCAGTAATCATGTTTCAAATTGTAAAGATCTTGGCCAAAACTTGGCCAGAACTCAAGGGAGCACAGTGAAAGTCTGTAAAATATTCGCCCGTCCCCTACCCCAGAGCGGTTGAAGATAGCGACAAAAGGCGTGAGATTGGGTCGCTTTGCGTGTTGCTGGCAAGTTGGCCACAGACACATGGGCCAAAACCTGTCCCCTGGCCATGCATGTCCAGGCGCATGCAATCCAAAATGGCATGGACAGAAACGCTCACAGGAACCGCAGCGATCCTCACAGATTCGCCCAGAAACCCAACCAGCCCGAGCGGTGAGCATGCCAAGGGTGCTTCACGCCGAAACCCGAACTTGTGGGATCGAAACCGCTGGCTTTGAAGCCAAACTGGTCGGGCTACAAAGCACGACCTGTTTGCAAAGGCCACACACACAGAGAACAGCAGTAAGGCGCTTACAGCTTCACAATCTGTTGCTCGTTCCATTGCATGTCCTCCGAAAAAGGGCAGCGCGACCTTGTGGCGCCGCACATGTCGCGGCAGCCACCCAAAATAGCCTCTCGAAACCTCAAAACATCGTACGTGTCAGCGCGTCAAATCTACTTTGATTCTTAAGAAGTCACATCAACTCTGGGAGTTCACATGCGATTCCCTCCCAGCCCGTCCACTCTCCGAACGGGGGTCCCATATTTGTGTAAGCTATTATCAGCCGCTCACTTAGTCCTCACGCAAGGATTGCATCAACACCACACAACACTCAGCCTAGGCTACAGAAAAAAAGCCACGTGAGCCCTCCACGCTTCGGTCATCAGATTCGATTAAGAAACTGCCGGGTTTCACGCTGCTGCCATCACGGTAATTCAAGTGACATATCTCTCTCAACCAGCGCACCGATAACCATTCAATCCATGTCAGCACATGGCAAAACAAATACGACCTCTGACGTTCATTCAGCAAACGGGTCATATCGCCATTCTGGATGTCGAGTGGCGCTAGAAAAATACGAAAGCCATCAAATGTTAAAATAGAAAGACTCTACATCACCCAACTATGCAACAAATCTCGAACCGCTTTCACATGCTTCTGACTTTGAGAACCCCTGCCAATTCAGACGGCCTTCCTCGCAGCTGTCATTGAGGAACAAAACTTGCAGCATGCCGACATCTTGGCTCATGTTCTGATGGACGAGTTGGGCATCACATGCGTGAGACGCAGTTGAAGTCTGAGTTCAATGCACTGGCGTAGTGTATGCCCACAGCTGCGTGTACATTGTGCTGCTCTGGCAGTGGCTTGAATTGCCGTTGATGATGTTCAATGTCCCTTGCTGTTGATGATCTTATCCTCAATGTTGCACCCCAGTCTGCCATGGTCTATCCGCTGAATTTTAGACCACATTTGGGCCCCACGGGGCGCCAGCATAGTGATAGTACGTAGAAAAATTGACTGCCAATCACTATGCTAGATTGGTCCCATTTATTGGCGATCCGAACAAAATGGAACTGTGGAGCGATGCATGAGCGGCTGTCGCTTCACATGTTGATGGCCAGTGACGGAAACTCTTTTGAAAGGTACAGCACACCATCAGCCCATGTGCGTTGTTTTCCGGGAACACTCGAGCAAAGTTCTGCAAATTTGAGCTTTCGTGCCGTGTTGAGACGTAGTCAGTGCCTGACATAATAGGCCCGAGCATGTGCTCATAGCCTCGCAACAATTGTCTGGGTGACGCCCCACTGGGTTCCCCACGCCGGTTTCACGGCATTCTGGTGCGCCACCAATGGATGATGCCCCGTTGGCTTCGGTGCGATTCTGGCGCCATCTCTTTTTGAGACGCCACCGCACTGAACCACTCCTGGCCGGCTGTCGTTTCAGTCGATTGCCGTCCATTCCGCATCATTCAGCATCACTCAGTTAGGACCCTTGCGGGCCGTCCAGCCGGCGGGTCCAAAGGATCTTTGCTGGAACGCGTGCTGCACTTTCGTCCCTGCCCAATGCCCGAAGGCCCCGTCCCCCCTCGCTTTCCTCCCGCACAGAATCCCCTTCATGCCTTGTTCCCCATTTTTGTCGGCGCCGCGTGAGTCCCGCTGGGCCGCAAGGTCGCTGGTGATTCTGTCCACGCTGACTAAACCACCCCCGTGTGGCCGGTGACGGGCCGCAGCCGAGTACTTGGGCGCCAAGCGGCCCAGCGCGACACCACCGCGAGGCTGTCCCCACCCAATCCCTGAACGCCGTGGCGTCGACGGCGCCGGCATGGTGAGCACCCTGCCCTGGCCGGCGCACCCCCAATCGACCTCACTTCCACCCGGCGAACACCCCAGATTGCCAGACAGCCACGCCATGGACCCGCGTCCAAATGTGGGCTTCCGCTGTCTCGAGACTGCGGACGGCACCAACGAATGGGACCGAACATGGCCTCCCAACGCAAGCGCGGAGCTGCGGCGAGTGAAGATGGCGATTCCCCCCTGGGGGCCTTCCGCCTGGGGGACCGAGGGCTGCTCCCAGGGTCGGCAGGGCGCCGTTCAGTGGACGGTGGAAGCATCCGTCAGGCGCGCCTATTGGGATGACGGGAATGGCCGCGAAAGCTGTCGGAGCGGTGCCGCGACGGGGCACCGAGACTGGACGTCGGATGGCAGATCCGCTGCGCGATCAGACGATTCCGGAGGCGGCATGAGCGCCGCGATCGGCCCCGCGGGGGACGGCGGGAGCAGGGGAGGCGTCCCGGGCAGGAGCCTGCCGGTGGCCATCAGGCAAGTGAGGGTGGCGGTCGCGACGCAAGCATGCGAGGACGCGTCGCCGCGCACGCCGCCCAACCAGCGGCTGCCGCCGATGTGCCAGAGGCAGTGCCCCCCCGCTCCGACCAGGAGGCGGCTGGCGGTCTCGGATCGGCTGACCCCCCGCGGGGGGCTGTGGAGTCTGGTGCGCAAGCCGGAGGCGCAGGTTTATGAGCTTGATGGTGACGACTTTGGCCAAGGCCAGGGCCGGGGCGCCAAGCGAGCGCGCAACGAGGCGCTGGAGCGGCTTTTGAGCATTGCCGTGTAGGCCGGCGCGGGCAGGAGTGGAGAGTGGGGAGAAAAGGGCGCCTGGGGAGGCCCGGGGCGCCCCGCAGGCCCAAACGCGAAGGTGCTGGGTGGGTTGTGTCATCAATTTGATGGTCGATGGACCGCGGGAGTTGTAGTGGGATTTGGCCAATGATGGCAGAACGCGTTTGTGGTGGAACCGTTTGGCAGGCTGTTCTCCCATCAATCTCTATAGGAGGACAGCGTTGTACCGTAGCAGGAGTTTTGGGACGGCGCTTGTACGGGTGGATAAAAGTGTACAGAGCGCCGTACATGCGAACAATTGCAGTCGTGTGGAGATAGCTGAAACAGCAGGATTTCATAAATGCTGATTATGCGTGAAATGTGGGTGTCTGTCGCTGTCCTGTCGCTGCTGGCCACCAACAGCAGAAGAGAACTGCAGCCCCATTTATTCTCTTGAATCTTTCGAGGGCTGGTGCAGCGAGTGGGAATAGGAGATTAGGGTTGGTCTTCCCGCGTCCCTTCAAGACGTGTCGGGCCTGCATGGAGATATTTGTCGAGAGGATTTTATTCTTTTCTATTCGCCTCGCTCACATGCCACTAAACCATGGTGCACCATCACAAGTGCCAATTTGTACATGTAATGCTGGTTTCGCTTGCGGATGAGGAGTTTCGACCTCTCAATTTGGAGGTCCATACACCCGGCACTGGTGCCATGCTCACGCCTTCGGCAATGATGTGGAGAGCATGAATTCCAGACACAACTGGACCACGATCGTTGCTCCCCGAGCTGGACGCTGCTGCCATGCCTGAGGGCTTTTTGAGCGATGTGATGATAATATTATCACCCATTAATGCACCCATTAATGGGCTGTTCCCAGTGTCGGCGCCGGCGGGTTGTCTGAGCATGGGTTGGCGGCGTGGGATGCACTCTCTGACAAAATATGGGCCAAGATTCAAGTCGTTACAAGCAACAACCGAGAACTGCGCACCATCCAGGCACGTGCGAACCCCCAATACCCATTTTTTGGGGTTTCTTTGCTGATTTCACATGGGGGGCGCACAAGAAGCAAAAAATAAATGGCCCAAAAACCCGAGCTATCATCGCAGAAAAAAGGAATTAACCAACGACACGAACAGCTACACTTCAGGCTAGACTTACTGCCAGTCTGTCCACAGGAAAACTACCTTCAACCGGGTTCCAACTCATGGCGCCCTCACAATAATTTCAGTCTCCCACGCTTAGAGCGCCACCTCACAGTGCCAGCTGTTTCGCACATGACAGATCTCCAACACACTAGCGGCCAAAGCACAGGATGACTCAGCGTCAGGACGTGTTCAAGTACAACTTTTCCCAGTTCCCAAGATCAAACCACTTGAGCGTGGAACACGCTTTTCATCGTCTTCTTTTTATATCAACATCTATGCCGTGTGGCTGCCTGTGCACGCACCCAACGCGTCAACGTATCTCCTGGTGCTGAAAAACGAAATGTGGCACGAAAGCCTCCAAATCGAGGCATGGGTTCGCTTCTTGGGGTCCCACTTCTCAATAGATATTAGCGCCTTTTCCATGAAATACAAAGAAACCTAGTCAGGCGTCGGTGTTTGCTGGCCCGACTCAGCCAACGGTTGCATTTGAGCGGAGCCGCAGGGCAGCGCGTCAGGGCATTCACATCTCGCTATCTGCCCGTATAACATCCGCCCACCGACTAGGCTTCTAAGTGCGCCATATATTCGATGTCTGGCGACCGCCCTCTCTGTCATGAAGCACAACAGTGTGACCGCTCGCACATGCTGTTCCCGACGGCCACATTTTCTTCCTACATGCACCTGACATTTTGTTCCTGGATTGTCGAAAATTGAAGATGGCTCATGCCGTAGTTCAGGCGAAACAAAACATGATTCAGTTCAAATTGAGCAATAACTATTGCATGAATTGCTGTTTTAAGTACGCCACCGTGTATGCCATTGTACGATGGAACATTCGCATGTGAATGTGGGCACGTTGATGGCCACAAGTCCCTGACATCGGGAATGCCGACAATGCGACTGCCAACCCTGGCGTCGCGGTGTCTGAATGGGTTGCCTCAGGTGAGTCTTTCGTCTGGGGGCCTGCTCTGGACATCAGCAATACCGCATATCAATAATTTAGATGGCCATGACAAGCGCACGAGCTGGTGCTACGTATATTCCAGAATTCAATGGATAGACTGTGAAATGCAGCATCAATGGCAGAAAATGACGAAGAACATGGCGTCGACGAAACACCAAGGACAGGGACACCACGTCACAATGGTCAATTGATGCACAGGACACCACCCCAGTGCGCCTGCCCGATACGCAGTCCTGATTTGCAGCATCTCATGACAGAGGCGCCGTGCGCTGCAAAAACAGCTGCCAAAACTCGCAATGTTTTAGGGTGAAATGCGAACTTGCCGGTTTGAGAGGGGAGCTAGGAATGCAACACAACGGTGCAGGTGTACGGCTCAAGATTGCAAAACGAACTTCTTGGCAGTTCTGTCGGGAAGCTTAGAGCAACGGGCATGAACGGACAAGATTGACCACGTGGAACCAGGGAACCAAAGGAGGCCATGGCAGACGGAGGTGTACCATTGAGGACCTTGTCGTTGATGCCAGAGGGAAGTGAACATCGTCAAAGGCCAAATATGTCATGTAACAAGCTGACAGCTATGCGCACAGCTGCAGACATGCGCTGAAGCCAATTACAGCCCAAGCACTGGACGCCTTAGCCCATCGATCAAACAATGAGTCAAGACGTCAACATGCTATGTGTCTGACTATGCAACGGTCGTTGTGAGCAAAGCCGTCAACTCTTCATGCACTATCAATCCGAAACAACGAGAGACTGATTCAGAGTGGGGTGAAGGAATATATAATGTAATTGCACTTCTATTCTTTTGTCTAGTATGATTTAGTTGTTATAATGAGCTTGACAGCCAGAATGGCCACATGGGCTGAGTGAACACCAGAGATGGCATTTGTTCGGCCATGTGCTGACGCGGATAGAAAGGTCATGGATGCGCTGGGTGATTACATCATGTCACTAGAATTGCCATGGCAGCAGCTGTGTAGAGCACGGCAACTTTTAATCGAATCTCAAGGGCCCAAGAGTAGGAGGCTGAAATGTCATTTTCCTTTTGAGCTGTGTCGCATATTGTGCAAGGATGATACAATTTATGCACAAAGATTATGTGGTCATTGTATTTAAAGTAGGGGACACCCGTTAGAAGAACGGACGGGCCAGGAGGGACTCTGAGGGATGCGAACTCCCAGAATTGATAGGGCTTTTGTGGACCAGATTAGATTTGATGTGCTGGCATGCTTGCGTTCAGGGTTGAACTTTGGTGTGGCTGCTGTGTCGCCCAGTTCTGTAGGGGATGCAGCTGAAGGAACAAAAGCTTGTGAAGTTGTAGGCACCTTGTCGGCGCTCTCTGTAGGTATGACCCCTGCACACAGGTCGCAGTGTGCAGCCTGACCACATTGGGTCCAAACCAACGGTTGGAGGTCCCACATGTTCGGATTTCGGCGTGGCGCACCCAGGTCGTTCCCATGTGGGCTCTGTCGGCACCTTTGTCCAGAATCCTTATGATTGTGGGCGCCTGCGTGCCCAAGGCGTCTGGGCTATTCGCGTCCAGGTTTCTAAGTCCGAATCGCCGGCGACATGCATGTAATGTGGCAGGACGCTCCCGATTTTGTTCCACATGTCACGCTCTTCAATCGTTCTGCGGCAAGAAACAGGTTAGAGCACACTGCATTCGGTGCTCTGCAAGATGAACATGCATGCCCATCGCAACAGTCCCCTTGCTGAGCAACGTCCTGTGCTGTGCTGCCAGTGTTTGCTGGATGGATGTTCGGACGAGCGGCCTGCTGAGGACGGACAACATCACAACCTGGGTAGGGATTCCACAGCGGGAGCGGCAGCCTAAAACGTATGTTGACAGTTTTGCAGTGACGGAAAATGGATTATCCATCCGCACGTGGCTGCATTGCATTGGCAGAGGCATGCTCTCCACGACTGCGGTGTGAAGAGAGTCACAACGGAGGAGGCCAAATATAGCAGTTACTCCCAGTGGCGTATGGCCACGCTCAGCCACAAGGTCGCCACCTTCCAAACCAAATGGTCACAGGGGTTGCCATCGTTGCACGGATGCCTGCATAAGTGGTTCCTTGTGAGCGCATAGAGGAATTCACACCAGCAACAAGCCTCGAGTAGCATGCTGTGGAAAGCAACCACTGAAACGACAAAAAAAAAAACACCTAAACAACTGCCGCAGCCACCGCCTTTCAGTACCAAGGCCTCTAGTACACCTCCACATGCCACGTGCCAGCCTCCTTGAGGTCCTTCAACCAGGTGTCGAAGTTCAGACCCCTCTTCTTGGCAACTCGCTGCAACATATCCGTGATGCCTGTCGCCACAAACAGCAAACATTAATCGCGCACGAGTTCGACAACAACAAGCAAACACGCCTTGGTTCAGGTGGGCAGTACTGTTGACCCATTGATGATATGATCATTCGATTCATCAAATGATTAGATGAGCTGAACTGTCGACAAATTTGGAGATCTATCAGCACAGGCTGTATATGAAACACTTCTAATGTCCGACACTCCAGGAAACTTGACTAACAGCAACAACACATAGACCGGCCCTAGATAGGCCACTCCCCAGATTGACCACCCCATGGTCAAACACACCACACCACAGGCAGTTGAGCGCAAGAACTTCATTAGTCTGGTCGATGCACAGCTGGTACCACGATCAATCCCTTCAATAGGCACATAAATTCCGGTTTGAGGCTCCAGAGCACATACTGGCATCTGGAGGAAACCATATATGGGAAGGTGGGGCTCAGGGGCTAGGTGATCACAGCCAAGGCAACGTCGAACCCTTTACTAAAAGGTGCAGGTGGAAAAACTCTTCCCTACCTGGCATCATCCCTTTCAGTCCGCAGAAGTAGATGTGGGCACCATCCGCCAGCAGGTCAAAGATTTGATCTGAGTACTCCTCAATCCTGTCCTGGATGTACATCTTGCCGCCACTCTTGTTCTGCTGCTCCCGAGAGAGCGCATAGTCTACTCTGAACTGGTCAGGGAAGTTCTGGACACATGTCTGGATTTCATCATCGTACAGTTTGGCATCGCTGTTGGCACATCCCATGAACAGCCACTGCAGACCTGTGTATTTGTATTGGGGCACGTTCTCAATGAATGCACGGCGCCAGAAGGCACGATAGGGGGCGATGCCAGTTCCAGTGGCGACCATGATGAGAACGGCGTTCTTGTCTTCAGGCATGAGCAGCACCTTGCCAGTGGGGCCTGCACAGGTGTGTGTGCAGATGCTATCACTTCAGCCTGCTCCCTGCCGGGTACTAGGCTGCTTTGCACTCGATGAAACAACAAGAAGGAAACCAAACCATTCAATGACAGCAACAACTCAGGGAAGACTTGTCTGTACTTATTCAAACACGGCACCTTGCTCAGAATGCACGGATCAAAACTGCCAAAAGGACACATGCATAACGCACACAATGCACCCTGTCGAAGTTTTTACCAGTGGATGAACATGCAGGCAATTTTCACCAAGACAGTGCTGGGAGGCTTGAAGATGTGTGCCTGTTGTTTCACTGTGGTAGCAGCCATGCAAACTCTCATATTAATCACATGCACACAAGGGTTTTAGCATACATGCTGCTCTTGCATCTACTGCCGAACAGCCACAATGCTGCAAATAATCTGACGGTATTGAAGCAAAAGCCCCAGTGCGATGGACGCACAACACAATATTTGCCTGCTGATATGTGCGTAGGGGCCACAGGCAGTGCCACAGGTCATGATCCCCATCCATCAAACCTGTTGGAGTTGATCTTGTGTTGATATATCAAATTATCACAAACCATGCCCTGAACTCCAAAAGTTGCTTGTGTTGTCCAAGTGTAGCATGCACACTTCTGATTCTACAAACACTCTTCTGGCAGGGGCTTGCCCAATGTATTCTTGAACACCTGGCGTGTACGCATCCCTGGCCAGCGTTGGATGTGTTGGTGCAGTGACATACAAACATACCAGTCATATTGACTTTTGTCCCCTTCTTCGCGTCACAAAGGAAGTTGGAGCAGATCCCCTTCTTTGATGGATCCTCCTTGCCAGTCTCCGGGTCTGTGTAGGTGGCCCGGCGCACGCACAGGGAGGTGGTCTGGCCATCGAAGCTGTCACCGTAACGGGTCGAGGCGATGGAGTACAGCCTGGTGCCAAGTGGAACCTCCTTGCCCTTGCTGTTGATCTTTGTTCCCTGGGGTGCATGGGTGCAACAGGTAGAATTGGCACAGGCACACTTAAACCCAACAAAGATGAAAACAAGCAATCGACTGACTGCCACAAAATAGGGTCGGTGCCCCCTCCCCTCTTTTGGTGCAATCGCCATCAAACCTGGCTGTCGAAAGAACCATTGGCACAAGTGCCTCTGCGACGATCTGCAGCAAGCAACGAGCTTTCGAATCCTGCACATGCCAACATGCTTGGGACACAGGCATTTCCCCAGTAGCCCCCATCCAAATCCGATGTCCAGAGCTTTGAGACAAAGGCAAACACCTCACGATTAGAGGGCCCACGCACCGGGGGTATAACGCCGTAGCTCTGGCCCTCCCAGAAGGGCATTTTGCCCTTCGTCCTGATCCTGATGTGGCACGTCTCCCCTGTGGCCTTCGGGCCCACGATCCGCTCCACGGAGATCACTTCCCCCACGAAGGGCTGCTTGTTCTTAAAGGTGTTCATCGGCAGGTCGCCATCCTCCAGCGACAGCGGCCGCACGGCCTTCTTGACGCCCGCGTCGGTGGCGACGGCCTGCATCACTACCCGCAGCTCGCGCGGCGCCTGGACGCGCGGGCGGGCGGCGCCCACAAGGGGCCGTCCAGCCATCTGCGCAGCGACACAGGCGACGCGTCAGCCTTTGGCCTGCGCCCGTGTTGAATGGCCGCGCCCTTCCCCACGCCTGAATGGGCATCGCGCTTCTGTCGCACCAAAGGGGAAACGACGACCGATTGCGCGATGGGAAGAGAGTCCATGGATGGTGCTGGATCGGGAGTCCTCAAACTGCTCGGCAAGGCGCCGTGGGCGCGCAGTCCCACTCGGCAGCGCCGGTGAAAGCCATCGCTGGGCGACAGTTGGTCCAAGTGCCCCGTCAGTGTTCGCTTTTCTGTCACGAAAGGAGCTGAAGGTGCTCGTTGCGAGCCGATTGAGCACGAGGCAAGGTGCGGTTGGCTCTGGGCCTCCGGACAGCGCCCACGGGCCACGATGCTCCCGTGACAAATGCCCCCGGCCATGGTGGAATGGCGCTCCGCACAGCTACGGTTCAAGTCTGAAGAACATCCTGGGAGCTTCGGGCACGGTTGGTTGCTCAGGCGCACCCAGAATCTCGACAGGAAGGCACAGGCTGCTGACGGAGCAAGAGTTTGGTTGGGCGATCCCCATCTCGGCTCCGCCGACTGGCGATGCAGAGCACGGTGATCGCAAAACAATCACCGCTGGTCCTCCACCCGCCGTTGCGATTGCCATCATCAATGAACACTATAGCGCCCCTGGGCATCACCCACATTGGGGAGACGCACAAATGCTCACCACTTGCGACTGGGACAAAACGCCCGGAGCAGCCACCTGGCATGCAGACACAGTTTCAGTCACTGGCGTCGGCTGGCGGCACACGATCTGCAAACGAGTCGGCAGGCAGCCCGCCACGGCGCGCACCTGGCTAGCCATGCCGCTTGCGTCTGGGGTCAAGACGAGGGGAGGCGACCGTCGCGCGGACCTCTGGGGCCGTTCCACCGGGCGACGCTGGCAGCGTGGGCAGAGATTGGGACTGGCTGGGCCACCAGGGAACAGAGTCCTGGAACCACAGATCGAGCTGACGTCAGCGTGCAGCCGTGCCACGGGTTTTGCTTTTTGTGGTTTTAAATCTCGGGGGGCCTTGCCCACCCGTTGTTAACGAAGCTTCACCTTTTCGGTTTATCAATCGGGACGGGATGGCGCACTCAGGGCGCTGGACCAAGTCTCATTCAGTCACACTCTTCTTTCCGTGGCACTCTTGAAAGCCCTCACACCGGTTTGCCAAATGTCTCTCCTTACATTAAAAATCAAGCCAAATATCTTGGGAAGAGGTGGGCGGGAGCGAAAAACGAGATAGCCACAAACTCGTTTCGCCAACCTTAAGTCCCAAGTTCCCCGTTTGCCCAGATCACTGTGAACCAGTTTTTCCACTGGTGCAAACAGCCGCTCAGTTCGGTTCCTGGGCTTTATAACCAACCGCGACTGGTTCGCCCAGTCGCTGCCCATAACTTGACCACAACTTCAAGAGTTGCGCCAAACACTTTCTCACTGAGCTTATGCTTTCCAAGTTTGAGAAACGGCAGCGCCATCCATTCTAACTCCAAGTGCGCCAAGTACTAAAACCTTTGCCTGCCGTTCAAAGGTTCCCACCCAACGGCCCTGATCCCGATTTAAACCTATTCACTGCATTACATTTCGTAAATCTTGCTTCTTGTGTCTCAGGGGGGGGGAAGACTTTGGAAAATGGCACCGAAATCGAGGAAGGGAACAAAGAACCAAGCCAGCCTCGAGCATGTGTGGGGAGAGCACGCAGGGCGCCCATCAACACCGACAGTACGATGTGGCTGCCAGCATCGCCATGATTGAATTATATCTTGTGAGCATTACTTCCAATGCAACACAGAATGAAACATGCCCTTTGAGTTCCAACGACGAGCCGTTCACATTGCGCCAGAGGGGAGCACGTTCACAAAGCAAGAGGGACCAAATTCGACGGAACAAGGATCAAACTCCAGGTCGGAAGATGGCAGGAGGCACCCTGTTGGACTAAAGAAAAGGCGGACTTGTGAGTCCAGCCACCATGCCGATTCTGACACCATATAGCGACCATGTTGCACCGCCTAGGCGCACGATGACTCGGCGCACTTTGGGGTCGGCGGATGCCTCCCTAATGTGGAGACCGCCCAACGACCACCGGTACCTTGTTTGCTCTCCCGCCCGCTCAGACGTTTGAGGGTTAACCCAGGAGTGGGCTTTCGGTTGGAATGGCGGAATCTTTGAAGTGTTAAGTACTGGGAAGTAGCGCTTTCGTTTGGAATGCAAAGCATGGGCAAACTTTGTGTGATGGTCACTGGCCCTTGTTTGGATAACGATCGCCTGCTAGGGAGAGATTGTAATGCACTTGGCCAATGTAAACTCGGGCGGGAAGAGTATCCCGTGAGGCAGAAATGAGTGAACTTGCGCAAGTCTATGTGGCTTCCGTCGGGTCCCTTGTCCAGAATCCTTAGGATTGTATGGGCCTAGGAGTCGAAGGGCCCTGGGCTGTGCGTGCCCGGCTTTTCTTGGCTGAATCGCCAGCGACATGCGTGGCCGAAAAGTGGAGTATGCAGTGGGCCAGTCGCAGTGTTGCAAGTGGCAGAATGCATTTGTACCTAACTGAAACTTAATCAGTACTTTCCTGTGACATTTAATCGTGATGAGGTACTTATTCACGATCAATTCACGATGCCATATGCCCTTTCCGAAAACATTTTTGACGATGGTCCAGTAGCCATGGCGACATAGCCCTGCACAGTTAGAAGTTAGCGTTGCCAAACACAAGTACAACAGCATGTCCAGATTTTCGAAGACAGGTCCGAAAACCATCGTATATTATTCAGACTGCTATCCAGAGTTGATACGCTTTCAGAACACATTGCTGTACCCCAAATAAGCCTAAAACTACGGGGAGTCTATATCAGAATGGACGCAACAGCTTCCCATGCAATTGAAAATCACCAGACCTAGTGATATAAACGCGGATGCATTGCTCTCCATCATGCACTAGGACAAAAAGGGTCAAATAAATAATGTTCAAACGTGTACAAAATTTTATGATTTGGATTATTTTCGTGCTTTTAGCATGCAGGACACTGATGAAGTGCATACATATGTGTTCGCAGAACGTGTTGTCTGGTCCTTTTTCTGCTAATGATGCTCTCGCTCAATATAATCAAGAACTAAGCCAGCAC
Organism: Ostreobium quekettii; assembly: GCA_905146915.1. Taxonomy (NCBI): domain Eukaryota; kingdom Viridiplantae; phylum Chlorophyta; class Ulvophyceae; order Bryopsidales; family Ostreobiaceae; genus Ostreobium; species Ostreobium quekettii. Next base: position 54,791 of record CAJHUC010002941.1, read on the forward strand.
AGGGTCGCTCATGATCGACATTACACGATTTTGTGGACGCCGCATTTGTTTGTATCCATTCCCTGACACCTCCGTCTGCGTGATATTTTCTGAGTTCCCTGCATGGCGGAATTCTCTGTTTTCCCTCAATTTGAAGTCAGTAGAAACGTGGCCCCATGCCTCATCGAATTTCATCTTCATCTTCGCAGCCCTGCAAAGGCGAAGCTGGAAACTTCAATCAGAAATTAATGGTTTCAGATACCATGAAATGCTTGGGCACTGCTGGACATGGAATTGAAACGCATGCAAAATCGCTGTTGTTGCAATTCATGCCGTCAAAGCAACAGCAAAATGCATCCCCCTGTGCTAAAGCTTGGTTTGCTGCATGTGCACACTGGCAGTTTGGACGAAAATTGATGCCACAGTGTGTCTACAATATCATTGATGCAACGCCAACCAAGTGTGCAGCAAGACCAGTGCATCATTGGCGCAACGCTGGCACACGTATCGAAGCTTCTCAATATCGATGTGCGGGCATTGATGAAGCGTTGCGGGGCAGTGGTGGGCATAGGCGGCTGAAGCGGGAACGCGAACGTGTCCAGTACTTTTGGCTTTCCGAAGCGGAAACGCGAACGTGTGCAAGCCGTTCGGATTTGAAAACGGAAATGCAAACGTGCGCCCCACGTTTGAGTTGTGGAAACGTGAACGCCGACGCCCAGTGGGCGATTGCGATTGCAATGCTTCCAATGAAACGGGAATTCAACTCATCACCCACCGGGGTGGCGAGCGCCAAGGCAACGCCCACGATATGTTTGACCTTTCGGAATGGGAACGCGGACGTGTACCGTATGTTTGAGCTTTTGAAACGGAAACGCAAATGTGTGCCTCACGTTTGGTCTTCCAAAACGGGAGCGCAGACGTGTATTGTATTTTGGATTCTGCAGACGGGAACACAAACGCGTAATTCACGTTACGTTGGCGCTTCGGCCCAAACGAAACGTAAACGTGAACATCACGTTCGTTTGTGGCCACCACCCTTGCGTGGCATTGCACCAATGCCAATTAAGTGACAATATCGCATCGATGTGTAGCTTTTTCCACAGATCCACCTGTCGCAACATTTGCTCCATTGCGCATTGCACCAGAAACCAAGGAACCGGCGGAATAACCGGCGACAGACGCACGAGAAACATTTTTGGACTGAATGATAGTCTTACGCAATTCCGCCAATGAGGCGAAACAATTTTTGCCAGTTGGGAGACTACATTTGTTACACCAAAAGACAGTTTCCAGCAAGATGCTGCATGTGCAGAAGGTAATATGTGCTATTACGCAGAGCACTGATATCATTGGCACGCCGAAATATTACGCCACCCACCTGCAGCTCCCGGGCAAGATCTTTCACGAGAGGCTGCCAGATGCGCACCCTTGCATTGATGAACCAGTTTGAAACCTGCATGCCCCCATCAACACTTGAGAATGGTCCAACCGTAATGCAGAACAGGTGCGCTAACAGCAACTTCCCCACGCAGGTCGCATCGCGCTCCATAGAGAATGGATTTTTAGAGTTTGGTAATGCCATAGGAAGTGCTGAGGCATCGTGTGCAGTCAGTAGGCACACACACCCGTTGCCGCGCTTTCGGTACTGACATCGGGGAACAATCGCCATATGGCTCATCGCCGACAAAATGCCCGCTCTGGCCCGTTTTGAGCAAATCACCCCAAGTTCAAACTGCCTTCAATTGCTGAACACCTTCCTTCAATAGCTTACTGGGGTGCTTCATTCAATACGCAACGGATCACACGTTCAGACACCAGTAGGTTCCGGCACCAATCATGCGTACATTATGCACCAAATTGCGCCTTTCATCAGCGCTTCAAAATGTTCTTCGTACACTAGGAAAAAAAGGGCCAAATAACACTTTTGCAAACACATATAAAACACATTTCATCAACGTTCTGCACGCTAAGAACACAAAAATAACACAAACCCGTAAACTTTGTACACGTTTGAACACGGGTTATTTGGCCCTTTTTCCCCTAGTGGTAGCTGCCTTGCGCGATAATTTTATAATTCGATAATGGAGGCAAGAGCCGCAAATAAGCGCGTTTCCGCTGACCCAGGACCTTATTCTAAAGATTGACATAGCCCAGTAGTTCACGAAATGCGATCGCCTCTGCTTAAATGACAGAGCAGCCTTGCTTTTTACGCCATAAAACTAATCGTATATACGTGTTTACGCGTAAAACTAGTTTTTATGTTTTTACCTGTAAAACTGCGTAAAAATACGTAAATACAACGTAAAAACTTCCCGTTGTACATAAGGACAGTACGTGAAGACTTACGGAGTCCGGAGAGTGGCAGCTGGACGCTGTGGAAGGGGCAGAAAATGAGTTTTTGTTAAACGCCATCATCGCCCTTGCCGAGGGCGAGGTGGACATTGTGTTGCGGGTGCTGAAGGTGGCGGAGGATTGACCATTGTACGCAACCTTTCATCGTGTAACCTGGGTGTCCCAGGGAGCCGCAAAAACGTAAAAATAGCCGTAAAAAAAGGCCCTTTTGCAAATTTACGTTTTTGCGCGTAAAAACGCAAAAGCGAAAATGTAAACGTCAACGTAAAAACCAAGCCTGCGACAGAGATCAATCCGAGCGCACGCTCATGGGTGTCATAGCCAGTCGCTTGCCTGCTTCGGGCTCATTCCCGTTGTGCGCGCCAACATCTCCTTTTCTTCGGGGGTCGGATACGGATGCACAAAATGCTGCATCATCCAATGGCGCAGTAGCGCCACGGGGCCGGCTCCAGGGGTCCAGCCGTCTTCCTGTGATGTTTGGTTGCCATCTCGGTGCATACTGTTTCCATTGTCGTCACACGGAGCGTCGGGAAGACGCAGCAAGGCTGCCGTCGCGTTGGCCATAACCGCCATCCTGCAGAAGACACAGTCGAAATTGGGCCCTTCCAACTGCAGCCAGAATTGGCTGAGAAACGCAGGATTCTATGAATGTAAATATCAGTTCTCAGATGGAAATTTTGACCTTCCACATGGCAGACAAAGTAGTAAACCAAAAGCCTCCACGACAGCTTTTACTTCGAATTGGGCTTGTTATTTACGGCGCAAAAACTTTCTATTTATGGGTGTTGACGCGTAAGCATGGTTTTTCCGTTTTTGCTCCTAAACTGCCGTCAAAGTGGGTAAAAATAGGCAGCGTGTACATCAAGCCAGTAATTGCAGGCTCCGTGATTCCGGAGAATGGCATCTAGATGCGCTGGAGTGGGAAGAAAAAAACCTTTCTTCGACGACGACGTTAAACCTTGCCGACGGCGAGGTGGACGCTGTGCTGCGGGAATGATCATTGATTGGAACATAATCGTGTGAGCTCGATGCGGCCGATGAGCCGTAAAATGGGTAACTATGGCAGCAAAATGGCCAATTCTCCATTTACGCAATCTTACGCACCAAAACGTAAAAGCGAAATTGGTGCCGTAAGCGTAAATAAGAAGCCTGCTTTGAAATAAGAGCTGTCTCAGGAATTACTGGGAACGATAAACACCAAACTGAACACCCACCGCAACCTCCTTTCCCAATGGTTCATGGCCATAGGCCTTTCTGTAGTTGGTGGGCTCATCGATGATGCCAATAGTAATAGGGGCGCTGAAGTCACGTCTAATCATTGTTGGTATTAGTGCCCACGAACTGTTGCAACACATCCCTTTTGTAGCCATTTATGTTTGAGGCGAGCGCCTGGGAGGTGCTTTTGAAAAGGAACAAATTGAAGTCGCGTCTCTTCGCACACTCCAAAAGTTTAATTTGAACCTCGCTGCCACCTGTGTCTCAGACGCATTGGGAACACCACAGGAGGTAACGTGGGGCCCCCCGTGCCAAGCACCGCACTGCTGTCGTTGCTCAGAGTTTCCATGGCCGGTAGACTCTGCTTCCACCACCCTTCCATGTTGGTCAAAACCTCCGTCAGCTGATGCTTCTGAGCAAACCACACTCTCAATGAGTATTCCTTACATGCCGCAGTCTGATGAAACCTAAAGCCTCGAAAATGGTTTGAGAAACAACACTGACCACTCCCCCTCTCACTGAATTAGAAGAATGTGCCAAGCGATGCCGCCAAACAACTCGCCGTCTGTTCATGGCGTACATGGTTACAACAGAAACTTCCTTTTATCATTGATGTGCATTGATGCCCGGGTAGCAGTGGATAGCTGGGTCATGATAGACGCTCGCTTGGCCTGCATTTCTGGCAACATACCAAACATGATGCATCGGCTTAAATCATAAAAACTGAGTTAATCCAGGAACGCACATCCTGCGCGTATTCCCAGAAAATTCGCGATACGTATCATCATGAAATCGCCGACACCATTACCTGCGCTTTTGAAAGGAACATTGGAGATCCGAGTGAAGACATAAATAGCTGCACCTCATCTTCGGAGGGTTGATTCGATTTAGGGTACTCCGTCCCATCATCGATCCCAACGGTGTGTTGCAGAATTGCCTGGTTCACTGCATAGCGCCACCTGGTGTTACAAACAATGAAAAGTAAGTGGAGCGACCTCGCACGCATGCTCGCCCTCCCTTTGCGCGTCATGAAATCATCGAAAACGCGCATCTGGCGCATCGAGCCACAGTGGACGCAGCCAGCGCAAAGTGAATAATTCTACAGCTGCTACGTCACCCTAGTTATATATGATAATTCGTGCTTGCGCTGCTTCCTTGCTTTTGTGGTTTAAATTGTTATCTATGATTCGAAATTTGTGCTGAGCTCTTAGCGGCCCTGCTGTCAACTGTGGCTTGTTGGCCTTTCCAAAATGCTGTTTGTTAGTTGAAGATGCTGTGGAACCACAAAGGGTAAACGGACACTATCCTAAAGGGATCTTTCATGAAACAAGTTTCATCTGCCCCACCCGGCCATACTGAGGAGAGCCATTCGCCACGAAACAAGAGAGTTTCCAATGGAAAACGGCAGGCGGGACACGTGCGCCGACCACATCAGTGCCCCCCTCCCTTGGAGCGCCATATACCAATGCGGTGCACAATACAAGCATGCATTTTGAACCTTACACCTCTTACATGTCTATTGCCGCAATTTGACATGGTCAAGCTGCAGGAACAGTGCGACTTCGAGTCCATTGTCGGTGACCCACCTGCCCGAGTTATCCTGTCTATGCTGCTGGATTTGGCCCAGAGGCATTGACGTGGACGCAGCCGCTTGTGGGATGAGGCCGCCGCTGTCGACAACGTATCCTGCGCGAACTGTGCGTGCAAAAACAGCATCATTCTTCAGTCAAAGTGGCCCAACAATGCAAATGGATATTCCCTTTTTCAGAATGGCTTCCCATGCACGGAAGACGTTGGAGCACACGCAAATGGCGTACATCGAAACTTTCCTTAACAACAGCATCGCGTTGTTCCCGTCGTGCGAGCTGGCATTGGCTCGCGACTCTACTTGTCATTGACCTAATATATTTCCATGAAGATTTTGCGCTTTAATCTGTGGACTGCCAGCGCGGAAGGTGCAATCCGGTACGCTTCAACAACGGAACTCCAGACCGTCCTTATCAAACTGGGGATGATCAGGGAGGGAATTTTGCCGTTGCCCATCTTGCGACCGTCTGGTAGGCAACGCCGCACAGCCGCTTCTATCACGTCAGAGCTGACTGGGCTTGCTGCCATTGCTGCCAGCGTCAATCAGCGCTGCAACGCTCGCAATCGACGGGGTAGGGAGTGGTAAATCCACCGAGCGACGCCACATGCACTCGCTCCCCACTAACATTTTCCACTTGCAAACTTTTTCCTCAACTCCCCAACCACGCACTCCTTGAAACCCAATTCCGCAATCGGATTTTTCAGAAGCGTGACACGCGCGCGGCCTCGCCGTGACTAACCGCATTCGTACCTGTCGGATCAGCGGGACCATGGGGCGCCTTGTCGCCGGGCGGACACGGGCGCCCGTACGCGACGCCTGACCCGTCCTCGCGGAGCATGGCGCCGTCGCCGCGGAGGCCGCGCGCGGGCGTCAGCAGCGAGGGCGTCGTCAGCAGGTGCGCTTCCAGCGGCTCCATCGGCTTCGGATTCTCCATGGCGGCCTGCGCCACCTCAGAAAAGTTCTCTGCCCGGCCGTCGCGGAACGACACGATCTAATCGCGCCCACTGGACACATTGCACGAATTGCGACTCTCGTCGCTGAGGGGTACTTTGGGGATGCGCCCAATGCGATTTGGCGCGCAGGGGGCTCGCCGTGCGCCGTTCCCGGGAATGGCTCCCCGCGCCCTTGATGTGACCGTTCCGTACGCCGGCAAGCATGTCGCCAGGGAGCTGCACCGGACGCGCATGGGGGGGAATTGCGCGGCGACATGGCGACTGGTGTTCCAGCAGTCGCCGGATCGCGCCCTTTGGGACAGCATGAGCGGAATTTGCGAAACGCGCTCGAACGCTGAACGCATGCGCTCGCTGTACAGCGATACGGCACACGAGCTCGTGTGCGCTCGAGGGCGCTGCGCCGCTGCTGAACCTCACCTTGGGTCGGGAAAGGACGGCCACGCCGTGCAATGCCGCGTTAGACGACCCACGCTCGGTGCCCCTCCGGACTTGCACCGTTCGATGATCGCCGGTCCGCGTGCTGGCGACGCTGCTTCTGGTTTCTGGCGCAACCGGAGGCACAGGACCGAGGGGTCACGTCCCCCAATCACACGGGTGGTGCGATCTGGCAAGGTACAACGTCGAGCCGCAAGTAGCGCGTCCGCATTGTCCCCTCCATTGCGGTGGCGGTGATGGCGACGGCGTGGACGAACACCTTGTGGGCCACTGTGTTGTACAGCTTCTGTCCCGGTACTGAAGCTGTAACGATATCATTACTCACGGTGGGCACCGTGTGCGCTATTCGAACTCCACACAACGCTATCGATGACGTGGACCAGCAATACCGTGCCGTCTGACAACAACTGAAACCATAGCCGAATCTCGGTTCATCGGGCCAGAGCAATCTATGGGACCTGGGGTACGGGACATTGGTTTCATGGGGCATCCACGCGGCGGCACAGGTTTCTTGGGTGAACTCCAAACCCACATTCTGCACCAATCCAACAGCTCACAGCATTCAATGTGTTGTCCATTTAGACGGCCACACAGTGGTAGCACCATTCTTGTCATGATTGTCGACTCGAAATCCATATTGGAAGACAGACTGATCGCTTTTCCTCATGCTTCTTGTTACCAATTCCTTCCAAACAAGCATAAGCCAATTTAAAATGGGAGCTCTAACTGAGAGTTTTCATACATTCACAATCCATAATGTACCCAATTGCTCACGCCATGCCGTGAAGCTCCCCGGCTAGTACGTGATGTTCAAGGAAACTGCCGGCTCATCATGTTTATCTCACTCCATGCTATAACCAATATGACTGAGAATGTTGTGCCTTTCATTGCATTTGAACCGCCTCCAGATGGCACTTGTCCATTTGGGTGAAGATGTGACCTTAACTTCCATAACCTACAATTTGTATCTTCAAGCTTACTATATCCTCCTTAGTTTCGTTGCCAAGAACAATCCTAGAAGGGAGAACACCACATCGCTACATTTACAACAAAAGTGCATTTCCACATTCACCACCCCTTGCCCTTTCGTCTCCACTCTTTTTAATGTGTTAATGAATATCTTATCACAAACGATGCCTTTTGTGCCATGCTCTTTTTGGAGATGCCAAAAGCGTTAAGTACCTCTTGGAATTGCACCAATGCAAAGATGTTACCATAACTAAGGTCGGCCAGGCGAGCAAAGGTGTGTGCCAAGTCTAGTCACCCACAATGGTATGAGTGACCAGACCAGTCCTGTCACCCGTACCGACCTAGACCAACACCCGCCACTGGATCAAATTGAACCACATTAGTGCGAGTTCACCAGATTGCTGGTCCGTAATAGCAGTACGCCGCATCTACATTATGTACCAGCCGTATACGCATCCACTGGACCGTTGGTATGGGTCATTGAACCAATGGCATGGACCCATACCTTTGCTTCAGTTTTTGACAAGTGGGTATGTTCAGAATAATATTATGGATTGATCAAAAATTTGACAGCACAAGCTAGCCATAAATAGTAGCATTGTGATAGCTTTTGCAAAATTCCAATATGTTTTAGTAGGTTTTTGAAGGCCAGAAAATTGCCATTGCCATACCAAATCAGGTACGGGTCTGGACCAACTAGTCCAGTACCCATACCAATTGGTCCAGTTGGACTTGTGTCTAGGTCAGGTATGGCAACCGCACCTATGAGATTGGTCTTATCTGGTCCGGGACCCATACCTAAACCGGACCTGCACCTAGCAAATGGTGGTCTGAGCACACCTCTGCAGGTCACAGTCATTCCACTGCTAGAGTGATAGGTCTCCCAATTCTACCAATGCAGGCATCTACATTGGCCAAGCGCAATTGGCTACTTTGGGATGCAAATTACAGAGCCATGTGCATATAGATATATGAGCCATGTTGGCCATATGCCGCACACGAAAAATTCACATTGGCACCATATGCTCAATATTCAATGCGAGTTGCATGCATGAATACTTGTGCACTCAGTGACCAAAGTTTCAATGCAATATTGGTTGCAATTGACTTGCGATGGAACTGGACTCCACCATTCTCAAAGCTCCATTGCAAAACTAGAGTTGGTGAAATTGCATATTTCTTTTTGAAGCAGATGCGAGGATTTTATATTAATGATTTCATGAAATACGCTTTGGTAAATTGAAGATTTGTGGTCACAACATTTTGTATCGGTTATGTCAAAATTTAAGTTAGTTATATTGGGAATTAAGTCTATACATGAGCAGCCACTCGGGTCACAGAATTGCATGGGCAATGCGTTTCCATACGTCACACTGCATTGGTGGTCCAATGACTACCGATGACTGCAAACATGGGCCCGCATGGCGCAAAGTGGTGCCATCCGGCGGGGTGCCAATGTGGCATCGCATTACTACATATTGGTATACAGAACCGTGGGCATCGTCCCCAACGCATTTCAAATGGGGCTGAACGGGAGCCCATGACGTGGGGCGCCCATCGCGAGGGCTGGCAATGGTAGGCGTGGGGATGCCTTCACACTGGTCACTGCGTGGGGCACATCACATTTCCGGCGGCGGAGGCCACCGGCGGGGCATGTCGAGCACCCCGTGGGGCTATGCCCCGGGGCCGGTGCAGCCCCACGTTGGTGGACGTCCAACCGCGCATTGGGGGGTAGCTACGTGGGAACTACATGGGCTTGCATCAGCAGCCCTGGTGGCCCGATAGGCAAGGTTTGCATCCAAGGCCGACGACATGCATGGGGCGGCCCCCGCCTGCAGATGCAGGGGCCTACCTCAGTAGCGATGGTGGCCCCATGGGGGTGGCCCGTGTCCAGGACCGATGACGTGTGTGGGGCGGTCCCCACTTGCAGATGCTTTGGGAATATTCCCGGCATGGGATCGCATGGAAGTTCCTGCGCTCATGGGAGGGAATCGTGGCAGGCGTTGTGCGGCTGATGGGCACCCTGCGTCTGGGTGCATTTCAGGGACCGCTTTAGGGGGGCTGGTTGCCTCGCCGCTGCTCTGCATGCGCGCTATCCCATGGCTGCCCGTGTACCTATGTGTTTCTGTTGGCTTCCCCGGAGTTATTTCTGTGTACGACGTGTGAACCCTTCAAGGATTGCGGTTCTTCATCAATGTGGGCCCACTATCCCCTGCAATCCTGACCGTGAACGACCATGCAGTCCGTACTCCAACGCTTAGCTATGGCACATAGGTTTACAGGTCGGTTCTTGCAACAGCGCGGGCCCCAACTCTGCATACCCCACATGGTCAAACGCCCAATTAGACCATTCCTTCTCCCTGAAGATTCCTGCAAAGGCAGTGCGTTGCTGAGCTTTGCCGACCACAGACCACACTAGGACTGGGCAAAAATGTCGAGCCTGGAACAAGCATCGGCCAATCCACCAGCTTTGCACCTCGTCGACCAGTTTCCTTGACAAATCCGCCAGGCTCCAATCGCTCGCCGGCCTCCGCCTTTGCTGCTGGCGCCCATCACCACCACCGTTGAGCACACAAACGCCCGTGTTGGTGCCCAGTGGTGCACCACAACAGCCCCTCCCCTGTAGTTCTCACCACTGAGTTGACACTTTCCTAGGGTGGCATGTTCCCAGATCCCCCCCCCCCCTTCCTCTTCCCTTTTCTCTAGCTTCATCGCTTCCTCAGTGGCACACGGGGTCCTCCTTCTGCCCCCAACCCCAACACCCTTCTTCTATATGTCCCCCTTCCTCCTCTCTTGTCTTTTGTGGTGTAGCCAGCCAGCTCTGGTGGAATCCTGCTCCTCCTGCTCCTTCTCCTCTTAGTGCTCGTCTTAGCCCAGACTAGAGGTGGCCATTCAACATGCCATCCGCTTCGTTAAATCCGGTTCGTTAATTTTTATCAGCTGTTCGTTAAATTCCGTTGCAAAAAAAGGGAGAAAAATTCAGAAAAAACGAAAAAAATCCAAAAAAATCGAAAAAAAACCCAAAAAATCACAACAACTGCGGCTAGTTAAAAATCTAGTATGCATAGGTTGAAATAAAATACAAACATGCTCTCTAATAGCGAATTCTATAAACTATAAGTATGAAAAAACCCCAAAAATCCCCAAAAAATCCAAAAATCCGTTAATTTTTGGTTAATTTTTGTCTTTTTTCGTTATTTTCCGTTAATTAACGGATTAATTAACGGAATTAACCTCTGTCCGTTATTAACGGATCCGGGTGGCCACCTCTAGCCCAGACTATGCCATCTTGAAGCTATCTTGAAGCTGGTTATGGCAGCTGGGCAGTGATACGAAAAGATTATGGGTGTGTGGCTCTTGCCCTCTTTGAGCCGCGGACCCGCCTCGCCGGGCACCTAGGTCCTTACGGGGACCTAGGCGGGACCACCCCTCCTACTCCCGTATCCTAATAGCTAGAACGGTTACGGTGGGTTGAGGATTAGGTATCTTGGGCAGGGCGTCCCCCACACCAAGGGCCGTTAGTAAGGCGTCCCCTACTTCAGGCCCCTGCGCGTAACATTCATCCCCCTCAGGGAGAGGGGTGTCCTCATCCCATTAAGTGAATACGGGAGTAGAAATATAATTGTATACGCCGCAACTGGATGTGCGATTTGCCGCATGCCCAGTTAGCGTGGCTGCAATGCAACTATGATGAAGAGAAAGAGTGGTTGTTACATGACCTGTCGGCCTCCCTACAACCCTCATTAAAACTCTTCCTTCAGCCCACAGGCTGGAATGTTCAGTCCCTGGCCTTTCGGCCTGTGTCCAACTGCTGAAAAATCAAATTATGCAAGTCATCCTGCTCGGCCCCGGCCTCCACCGGCCATCCAACCCCTGCCTCCCCGAGGGTGCTGCTGCTGTCGCCGTGCCCTCGGACGCACATGAGTTGGGGCTCTCGGGGGGTTGATAAGAGGGCCGTCATGGTCCACCCTCTCCCCGATCAAAATTGCTAGGGACATAACATTCATATATCCAAACAACGTGTGTGAGCGGGGTCCGGTATAACCGGTGTGCTTTTGGGCCCATTTCAGCGGGACCTGTCACAGGCACATTTGCATTCAAGTTCATTTCATCATGTACTTTTTGTACTACGGTCAGTTTGCATATGCACAGCAGGAGTTCTTCTATTTTCAAATGCTTGAACTAGTTCTTGTGCATTGGCAACTGCCTTTGCTGATTCCCAGCTGTTATGTTCATGACCATAACCCAACCATTTGACTAGGTACTCTACGGAGTTCTGTTGCTGGCCACGCTTTTTAATCCTCTTATCCAGGATGCGTTCGACTTCATATTCCAGTTCTCCTTCGATTTCGATAGCAACTAGTGGTGGCTGTACTCCGCCACTTGCCTTATAAGGCTTAATCTTTGATACATAAAACACTGGATGCATCTTATACATGCTTTCCGGTAGTTCTAGTCAATATGCGACAGAACCTATCCGGTCGAGGATGGTGAAGGGCCCAATCCACCTCGGTAATAACTTCCGAGTTCCAGGGTGTTTAAGGGCAATATGTTGTGTCGAAAGGAGGACATCATCTCCTTTATTAAATAACACATCCCTCATATAGCGGTCAGCATGCTTTGACTGCCTATCTCGTGCTTTTTCTAAACACGCCTTAGCCTCTTTCAGTGCTGATTGAACACGGTGATCAAATCGTGTCACTGTTGGTAATCCCTCCATGAGGGGTGCACTAATGTGCCTCAAATAAGGCTGCTGTGCCCTATCAATGGCCACTGCCAAGCCACAGGCTTTCGGATTGTCATAGCCTTTCAAAGGCTTCCGAATTTGCACCCCAAGAGCTAAGGGACTCTTTGGGTGTCGACCGCAGTTCAAATAGAATGGGGTCTCTTGAGTAGAACTATTTTTCGAGTTATTCATTGCAAACTCGGCCATGGCCAACAGTTCATCCCATGCGTTATAGTCAGAATGCGTATAGTTGCATAAGTAATCCTCCAGAATCCGATTCATGACTTCGGTCTGGCCATCCATCTGTGGATGGTACGCAGTGCTCATGTTGAGCTGTATTTTCCACCTCTCGGCCAGGTACCGGTAAAACCTGGAAGTGAACCGAACATCTCTGACGGACACTATCTGAGAGGGGAGACCGTGGTGCCTTATCACATGTTGCACCAATAGGTTGGTTGCTCCTTTTGCGGAGAGCTTAGTGGTCGTGGCTGCGAGGCGGACTATTTTGGTCAGTCTATCGACGAACACAATGATAGCATCATGACCTCCCTTAGTTTTTGGCAGTTGAGTAATGAAGTCCATGGACAGTTCAGTCCATGGCTCCTCAGGAATGCCCAGAGGCTGTAACAAGCCTGGTGTGAGGGGAGCCGTTTGGGGACTTGTACAATATGGGAACATCATTGTATAATAGCATGGGTAGTCATTGTACTATTAGTTTCTGAGCCGCGCCAAACGGGCACGGGTTGTATAATAGATATTTATTATAGACGGAACGGGGTGTGAGATGCACACCAAGCCGGGCACCGTTTGGGGTCAAAGCACGTGGGACAGACCCACGGGGTGCGCCACAAAGATTGGGCAAGAATGACGCTAGGGTTAGTTAGGGTGACTCGCGGGACAAAATAGGGCTCAAGGGAGGGGTTTGAATTTGAACATCTAAACACTACAAATTTGCCAATTTGGCATGTGCTGATTGGGCTGCCTAACCCCCCCCCCTTGGACGGCTATTTAAAACCGTCCAAGGTGAACATTGTAATCCAAATTCGCTGCGGTTCTGTGCCTTTGTCTCCACGCTTAAACCTGAGCTGCTGCCCGACCAAAATCGCTGAGCAATCTGCCTCCGGTAGTTTTGCCCCTTACAACTGGTTTCGGAGCCAGCTGGAGCTGCCAAAGAGTGGAAGGCGCTCCAGGTTGACCTGACCCACGGCCAGAGGCGGCAAGGCCCCAAGGACACGGGGATTTCGAGTTCCCTTGAAGAGTGGCACAGCGGGACATCACAAAGTCGTCAGCTGTGCGCGAGACCTCTCAAGGAGTGAGAGCACGAGTGCCGTTGTGCGCTGGAGTGCGACAGCGAAGAGGCCGCCCGGAGGGCAACGAAGGCTGGACGTCACGAAGACGTCAGCCATACGGCCTGCCCCGAGGGTACCAGAGTCCATTCCACTGTGCGTCGGAGTGTGACAGTGAAGAGGCCGCCCCGAGGGCAACGAAGGCTGGACGTCACGAAGATGTCAGCAGTACGGCCTGCCCCGAAGGCACAAGAGTTTGTTCCGCTGTGAGCCGGAGTGCGATTGCAAAGAGGCCGCCCCGAGGGCAACGAGGGCTGGGCGTCATGAGGACGTCAGCCACAAGGCCTGCCCCGAGGGCGAGTTGAGAAAAGGAGATTCGAGAATAGAGGGTAAAGGCGTCAGGAGCTGGGCGTCCAAGTAAGCGCCAACGAGCAGACTACCTAACCGTAACAACAACAAAGGACGAGTAGCAAGGGAGAGGGCACCGGGGCGTCAGGCGACATCTTAAGGGTTGAAGCATCACAGAAACGTTGGTCGACGGCTGAACTGCAACATACCACAGAGAGAGTCAAGGCCAAGTGAGCCAAGAGGAGACAGGCGATATGAGTCAGCCGGGAAGCGTGCGTAGTCAATCCCCAAACCCGTCGCAGGCATCACCCGACCATCTGCAGGCTGCTATCGAGCAAGTGCTGGGCAACAGGTAGAACCAGCTGGCACGACATATTGAGGTGCAACAAAACGAGATAAACCAACGAATCCAGAACCAGCTGGATGAGGCAGTAGCAGCTACCGCATCGTTGGCCGATGCCAGGACACGACCACAGCCAGAGCGACCGGCCCTGCTGACCATCAAACCGACCAAGCCACCAACATACGAAGGCGCGTGATAGGGAACCTTCACACAATGGGCGTTTCAAGTCAGACAATACCTGCACCTGATGCATGTCCAAGACGAGGCGTACTGCGTAGAGTTTGCGGCCAACCAATTCCGAGGAGCGGCTACCCTGTGGTGGCAAAACCTAGTAGAGGCACACGGAGAGGGAGCAGTCCAAACTTGGCAAGAATTTGTTCAAGCAGCCGAGGGACAGTTCGGGGTAACCAATAACCGACAAAAGGCACGCGACGAGCTGGCGAGGCTCATCCAAAAGACTAGTGTGGAAGACTACACCGGAAAGTTTATGGATCTCAAGACACGCATCAAGGGAATCAGTGACGACAAATATCTCAACAGATTCAAGCGCGGGTTAAAAGTAGCGGTACGACTGGACGTTGAAAGAGCCAACCCACAGTACCTTCAACAAGCAATGAGTCATGTGCTGCGGGCGGATGACATCCTCTTTAGAATTAATGGGACCACAAGAAGCCAAGTCGGCGCTCCAGTACAACGGCCCCTAGCACGCCCCATGCCTCGAACTGGACCCACGCCAATGGAGGTGGATAACATACAGAAGGGACGACCCCAAGAGATTCAGTGCCATCGCTGCAGGGGCTACGGGCACATGGCAAGGAATTGTGCCACAAAATGGCGACCAGGCGAAAACGCTGTGGCACCGAGGGATGACAAATGTCATGGTGGCGAGAGGCGTCATGATACGAAAAGACTGTGGGTGTGGGGTTCCTGCCCTCTTTGAGCCGCGGACCCGCCTCACCGGGCACCTAGGTCCTTACGGGGACCTAGGCGGGACCACCCCTCCTACTCCCATATCCTAATACCTAAAGTGGTTACCCTGGGTTGAGGATAGTGTTCTTGGGCAGGGCGTCCCCCACACCAAGGGCCAGTAGTAGGGCGTCCCCCACGTCAGGCCGGTGCGCGTAACATTCGTCCCCCTCAGGGAGGTGGGGCGTCCTCGTCCCAATATGTGGATATGGGAGCAGAAACTTTATGTGTATGTGAATAAAACTGGCTGTGCGATTTGCCACATGCCCAGTTGCAAAACACTACACAGTGAAGGATGAAGAGAAAGACTGGTTGTTTTTACATGACCTCCCGGTCTGCACAACCCTCATCAAAACTCTTCCTCAGCTACATGGCTAGAGTGTTTGACCTCCCGGTCTATGGTCTGCAACCCCGAGAATGGGAACCACCAAATGCCCATGCCGGTGGGCGTCGGCTCGGTGCGGGACCTCGTCCTCGCCCGCGGCCACGCCCACGTCCAGCTCCACGAGAGGCCTGCACGAGTGGTTTGTCAATGTCTAGTCTTTCTCCATTCAAGATCGCAACGGACATGGCGTTCATATGTCCGAACTGCGTCTTGGCACGGGGAGCGGTGTACCCAGTGTTCTTCTGGGCCCATCTCAGGAGAACCTGTCAAAGCATAATCACACATGAGCATTTCTCAGTTTGTACATCCCGTACTTTTATGTAGTTTGCATTCGCATCACAGGTGTTCTACCATTTTCAAATGCTTGAACCAATTCCTGTGCATTTGCAACTAACTTTGCTGTTTCCCAGCTGTTATGCTCATGTCCATATCTCAGCCATTTGACAAGGTACTCAACATAATTTTTGCGTCTCCCACGCTTTTTAACCCTTTTATCAAGGATACGTTCAACTTCATACTCCAGTTCACCTTCGATCTCGATAGGTACCGGGGGGTGGCTGTACTCTGCCACTTGCCTTGTAAGGCTTGATTTTCGATACATGAAATACTGGATGTATCCTATGCATGCTTTCCGGAAGTTCTAGTCGATATGCGACAGAACCTATCCGGTCAAGGATGGTGAAGGGCCCAATCCACCTCGGTAATAGTTTTCGAGTTCCAGGGTGCTTGAGGGTGATATGTTGTGTCGAAAGGAGGACGTCATCTCCTTTATTAAATGACACATCCCTCCGATGGCGGTCAGCATGCTTCGACTGCCTATCTCGTGCTTTTTCCAAGCACGCCCTGGCCTCTCTCAGTGCTGTTTGGACATGGTGATCAAATCGTGGCACTGCTGGTAATCCCTCCACGAGGGGTGTACCAGACTGCCTCAAGTAAGGCTGCTGTGCCCTTTCAATGGCCACTGCCAAGCCTCGGGCATTCGGATTGTCATAGCCTTTTAAAGGCTTCCGAATTTGCACACCAAGAGCTAAGGGACTCCTTGGGTGCCTCCCGTAATTCAGGTAGAACGGGGTCTCTTGGGTGGAACTATTTTTCGAGTTGTTCATTGCAAACTCGGCCATGGCTAATAGTTCATCCCATGCGTCATGGTCAGAATGCGTATAGCTGCGTAAGTAGTCCTCCAGAATCCGATTCATGACTTTGGTCTGGCCATCCGTTTGTGGATGGTACGCAGTGCTCATGTTGAGCTGAATCTTCCACCTCTCGGCCAGGTACCGGTAAAACCTGGAAGTGAACCGAACGTCTCTGTCGGACACTATTTGAGAGGGGAGGCCGTGGTGCCTTATCACATTCTGCACCAGCAGGTCAGCTACTCCTTCTGCGGAGAGCTCGGTGGTCGTGGCTGCAAGGCGGACCATTTTGGTCAGTCTATTGACGAATACGACGATAGCATCATGACCTCCCTTAGTTTTTGGCAGTTGAGTGATGAAGTCCATGGACAATTCTGTCCATGGCTCCCCAGGAATGCCCAATGGCTTTAATAAGCCAGGGGTCTTCTGGCGAGGATACTTAACCTGTTGACCAACCAGGCAAGTATCGACGTACAACTGTACTTCTCGTCACATTCCCAGCCACCAGTAATGCCGCTGGACCAAGTCCAGGGTCTTGGCTTGACCAAAGTGTCCCGCACTTGGATGGTCATGAGCCAATTGGCAGATCTCAGTCCGCAGACTGGCAGGTATGTATACCTGATTGCCTCGCAGCCATAACCCATCTGTACAGCGCATCTCTTGCTGCTGTTTTACAGACGTAAGCTGGGGATCCTTGCCATAGGCCTGACGGATCCTGGAGGCTAGATCTTTGGCCTCTACCGTCTTTCCTGCCTCTCTTTGGTTTCCCCGCTTATGCACTACTCTTAAGCCACATATAACCAGTTGACTTTTCCTCCTAGCCACCTGTTCATCCGGCGATGGAGGAATACGAGAGAGTGGATCAACCACATTTTTTCGTCCTGGGCGATATTCCCAGTCAAAGTCAAACTGTTGTAAGATTTCCGACCACCTGGCCTGTCTCCGGCTCAGCTGTGGTTGTGACTTAAGGTAGGTCAACGGACACTGGTCCGTTATCAGTTTGAAGCGTGTTCCTTCAAGGTAACACCTCCACAACTGGACAGCATGGACTGAAGCTAAAGCCTCCTGGTCCGTCACGCTGTAGTTCAACTCCGCTGGGAGGAACTTCCTGCTCGCATAACAAACAGGGTGATTGTCTTGCATTAGGACCGCCCCTACAGCAGTTTGCGAGGCATCTGCAATGACCTCGAATGGTCTCTCAGGATCTGGTATCTTGAGCAAGGGAGCTGTGGTCAAACACTCCTTTATATGCTCAAACGTCGATTGACATTTCGACGCCCACTCCCACTTGCCATTCTGTTTGGTCAAGTCTGTCAAGGGAGTCGCCATTTTCGAATAGCCTTGAATGAACTTTCGAAAATAGTTAGCCAGTCCGAGGAACTGCTGTACGTGCTTCACGCACTGAGGTACAGGCCAGTTCTTCACCTTCTCGATCCCTTCGGGATCTGGTCGTATTCCTTCTTGAGACACTATGTGTCCCAGGTAGGAGATCTCCTCCTTATTGAACTGGCACTTGTGCATTCGACAATATAGCTTTTGCTGTCGCAACACCTCTAACACCTGTCTTAGGTGTCGTATATGTTCTTCAGCAGTTCGGCTAAACACCAGGATGTCGTCCAAGTAAACTAGGACGTGTTTGCCAATTTGGTCACCAAATATATGGTGCATTGTCTGCTGAAATATCGCAGGAGCATTCGCAAGTCCAAAGGGAAGTACCTTGAACTCGTACAAGCCCAATGGCATAACGAACGCCGTTTTGGCACAGTTTGCCTTATCGATCCTTAGTTGGTAGTACCCTTGCTGCAAGTCTATGGCCGAAAAGACTTTGGCCCCTCGCAACTGATCCAATAGAGTATCTATCCTTGGGATCGGCCACTTGTTCTTGATAGTGGCTTTGTTCAATGCCCTGTAGTCAATACACATTCGGAGGCTGCCATCCGGCTTTGGTACGAAAAGCACAGGGGCCCCGAAGGGGCTACTGCTCTCCGTAATCAGACCTTTTCGCAACAGGTATTCTACCTGGGTTCTGATCTCCTCCATTTCCTTTGGGCTGTACCGGAAAGCAGGTCGCTTAACCGGTTTGGTCCCTTCCTCGAGAGGAATGGTTAATGTTACACCCCTATCCGGGGGGAGTCCCTTAGGGAGTTCATCAGGAAACAAATCCTTATACTCCTCTAAGAGGGATGTGATTTGTGCTGGTGAAACAGCATGAGATGTCGTCGCCCGATCGGAAGTGGCCGAAGGGCCTGGTGCGTCCCCCTCAGGGAGATCGCCGACCCGGCGAACCAGAACCAAGCGTAAAGGAGAACCACGGTGGTAAGCGCAACGAGCAAAGCCCAACGAACACAAACGACCGATCCGGCGTGCCGGGGAGGAAGGGTGATCAGGGGGGCGAGGAGTACTGCGAAGAATAATCTCACGACCACGAGAAACCACGTGGATATGACCATGACGATAGTCAATGACACCGGCGTGCTCATAGAGCCAATGGTCGCCGAGGATGATGTCATAATCGTCAGAGAGGTCTATAACCACGCAGCGGACAGTGTCCTTGTACCCTTGAATAGTCAAGGGGATATCCACAACTCCCAAAGAGGGGAGAGATGTGCCATCCGCTAAGAGAACTTCGTTCTCAACAGGGAAAGGATCTTCCCGCGGAGGAGTGGAGAATTCCGTGGGATCCACAATGCATCGCGTCGCTCGGGCCAATCGGCGCAGGCGATTAAGACGACGTAGCTATCGATTAGACAATGCATGTGGAGGGCGTGGCGTTAAGCCCAATCGCCGACAACATGTAGGGTTGATATAGGTGGTTCCAGTCGCGCCCGTATCAAAGAGAATGGAAGCGGGCTGATGCCCGACCTGACCAGTAAAGGTCAAACGAGGGTTGTCTTGTGAGACCCCTCTGATGCGGTATGCCGCTGAACCCTCTGGGGGTTGGTAATAGATATGCACAGGCCAAGGGATGCCAGGCATCTCCTTGCGATATGGACGATCAGTGTGCGGTTGAGTAAACAACCGTGTACCCTTTGGGTAATGAACAAGGGTGCGCAACTGGCGCAACCTGGGATCGTCAGTGAACGTTTTCCATGCAGGCAGGAGAATGCATGCACCTACATGTGTAGGGGCTTTTGCTCTTTCAGCAAAGTAATGATCCAAGAATGGCGCTGCATTTTGGAAAGGTGGATTAATCCACAGGAATTCGTGCGCGAGCGGTTTCTGAAGGAAACTATCAGCTCGGGAACAATATCGCCCACAAAGTGCGTTATCCCCTTTCGGGTTCGCACACACATCAAGTGTGAAACGATAAGCAACCAGTGCTTGTATGTGCTGGAAATGCACAGGGTTCAGCATGCGATCAGAGCGATCTATTTCACTGTGCAGACCCCTTTGGGTCGTTCCCGGCTGCGCCGGAGTGTGAGACATTTTCATCACACGATTCACAGCATTCTGTGTAGTTCGCACTTTCGGAACAGGAATCACTGGTGCTGCATTCATTCGCACATTCATGGGTGCAGTTCGCAGTTTCACACTTGTGATATTCTGCCTCCGCATTGCCAAACATAGTTTGGTAGAAATTCTGCATGCAGATGGGCGCGTTCGAGCGGGACTCACCGGCATTTGCGGGAGTATTCCACGCCCTTCGCATTCTCCATGATGGCCTGCTGAAAAGGGCTTAAAACATCTAAAGCAGCGGCCGGCCCTTTTCAGCACTTCTACCGTAGTGGCACGTAACTGCGCATTGTTGGTGACCATCTTGCCCTCCAGCGGGTCGCGGATTTCGGCCAGCGGCTCGTATTCCCGCTCCTTCTGGGGTGCCTGCAGATTCATTGTTTCAGCAACACGAGAACTTTTGTAAGTCATGCCTCCCTGACCTCTTGGCCTGTTATTCAAAACTGGTTTGCCATGACGATCCACTTTCAGTGCGTGGTATTTTTGAATAACTCAATTAGGAGCAAGACGATTACTCGTGTGCGGTTTGCCATTCCGGCTTTCATTTTGACGAGAGCCATATGCCTTATATTCTTGGTCATATGTTGGTCCCACTTTATACAAATGTGCCCTCAGGCTGACATAAGTGGTCCATTGCTCATCATCTTTATTCAAGAGACATTTCCTCTTGATGTCTGGACGAAGTCCAGTATACAATGCATGCAACTTGGAAAAATCATCAAGTTCATTCTCACACTTGAGAAACATTTGTTCCAAGAGTTGCATGTATTTGATCGTATCGGGACCCGAGGTCCCTGCCTTTGTAAAGGCTGCTATTTCTGACCGAATTTCGAAGTTGGAATATTTATGATCATAAAATGTCTCCATGCCATATTTAAACTGTTCCCATGACAGTTGAAAGTCTGGTTGCGAGAGCACTTCTGCATCAATTATTATCCCCCATATATGCCCTAACTGAGCTAGTAGGCCGTGTTTCACTGACTCTTCAAGAGTGTTCAGTGCTATCCATCCCCATTGTGTCCGGGGTGCCATAGTGGTTTTGAAATACATAATGATTTCCTGCAACCACTTGGTTAAGGCCTGTTTGTCTTCATTCCATTTAGGGGGTTTCATGCCCTGACTATTCATCTTAGGCATGTTCATGCTCACCTGAGCTTCCCTTCCGGGTTGATAATACACTGGCACATAAGGAACTTCTTGCGCCGCTGCCAAATAGGCTTGTCCGGTGTACCCCGGTCCTAGGGGATCATACCCCTCCGGAGGCGGGGGAGGCCCCATGTCAACCCGATGTGGTTCAACAACCTCGCCTTCTTCTATCCCAAATAGGAGTTCCTCATATGGAGGCTCCTGGGTTTGGAAGTGGCTGGGCGGATGATCGTATACCCTATCATAACCTCCCGATCCCTCAGGATGGGATGTTCCACCGTATACGAGCGCTGGGAACTCCTCTTGCCTTGGGGCGATCTCCGCCTGTGGGGCTATTCCGGACTGATGTGCCCTCCCGGGCTGCGCCGTCATTCCCGGCTGTGTTGCCATCCCTGGCTGTGTGGCCATCCCTGGCTGATAATACTGAACTGGCGGGTACCTAGCAGGCTCCGGCGCAAATGGAGACATCTCCTGCAGCCTCTGAATCTTCTGCTGCGTCGTTTGCACTGGAGGCTGTGTCACCCGTTGTCCAGCCTGCCCCATCGTATAAGGCCTCACCTGTTGTTTTGGCGCCAATTCAGGCTGAGCCACTGGACGAACCGGTCTGGAGGGACCTGCTTGCATCGATGGTCCCGGGGGCATTTGAACTGGTCCTTCTTCGGGGATTTTGCGGCCAGTTCTTTGGATGGCCTGCCACTCCATGGCTACTTTATGACCCTCTGGCATGTATATGCCTAGTGCCGACTGCTGAGCATCAAAGAGGCCTCGCAGTTTCACTGGTATACGTTGGAGGGCGTCCCGTGGGACTTGTGCACGATAGGGGGCATGGCCCCCTCGGGGGTGATAATACCCCTTAAAGTACACCCCCCCCCATGAGGGTCATGGAATGCACCCAAAGTATCCCAGAATCCCCTCCTGTCCTGATGACAGGGGTATGTATTACTGGGGCTGATCTGGGAACTTCGTGCGGCACCTTTGCCTGACCACGTTGTTCTGCCGCCTTTTGTTGGGCACGGCGCTCCTGGTAACCAGGTCCCGGCAGCGCCGGTTTATATTGCAGTTCCTGCCGTCCTTTTGAGGCCTGCTTCGCCTCTTGCAGCTCTAGATATGCTGCATAGTCTTCATCCCCCATCAAGGAACGAAGCTGCGCAGCTTTCTCTGCATCCACCTTTGCTTGCTGCAAAGTGGCTTCCTGCTTCTGCAGGACCTCATAGGTCTCCCGTCTTTCCCGGGGAATTGGACTGGCAGGTTCACCTGCTGAACCGAGATACACAATCTCATCGTTACCAGCAGAATCACCAACTTCTGCACGGTTACGCATCTGTGTATTCTTCACATGTTTCAGCAAGGGCGATTCAATAGGACTGTTACCTGTGGCTGGCCTTTGTAGGCTTTTGGATCTCTCCTTAGCCTTATCAGGCTGATCTCTCGCCTTCATAGGCGGGTCTTTCTCCTCTACAGGCGAATCCTTCGCCTTTGCCTTTCCAGGCTGGGACTCCTTCCCTGGCGTCTTCTCCGCCTTGGGACCGCTGGTCACCACAACCGATGGCGACGCCTGCTCCGGTTGGGTGGAGATAAAGCGGGCAGGGTGGTTTACACCACTGTCACTGCCGCTACTGTCCTGCTGATCGGCCCAGCGTTTGGAGGTCCCCTCCTTCAGAGCAATTCGGGCGAAGGCCTTGGCCTGCTCAGCCGGATCCAGCTCATCGGCCGGCGGCTTAACTTCTAGGCGTTGCGCCTTTTGGCTGCCTCCTGCGGAGAAAAACCGCTTGATCTCAGCCTTGCGCTGGCGTTTGTGAGCTCGTTTACGCTCATACTTTTCAGGATTCAATTGACGATCCCGCTCACGTCGCAGCGCTTTCAACTCTCTCCGCTGTTTGGCCTTTCTGGCCTTTTGCTCGTCCAATTTCTTGGCACGAGCGAACCGATCTCGGTTCCGAATGCGTCGTCTCTCCTTCTCCATTCTGTGCACTTGTGCGCGGGTGGACATGTCTCCCGGCATTGGAGATGCACAAGAAGAGAACGACAATTCCGAGATCTCCTCCCACCGTTTGTGGGGATCGTTGGGGTCCGGTCTCTCTGGACTCCCCTCGCTCAAGTCCCATGGTTCCGGGATATGCCTGAGCGCAAAGGCCATCTTTTCTGGCCAATTTGGGTCCTCTTTGGCAATCTGATCTGCCATTCCAGGACCATACCATCTTTGTATTCTAACCAGTCTAGCAATGGTTAACCTTTCTCCAAACTGGTCGGCGGCCATCTGCCACTCCTCGTCAAGCTCATCGACGAGATCGCTGTGGAACTTTGTCCACATTGCACGGCACGGTGGTTGCCGGTTATATGGATCTCGAGTATCTGGAACAAACTCCAGCACCCTTGAGCTTTCACCAGGCCCCCACTCTGGCAACGCAGGCCTCCGAGGGCTCCAGTTATGGCCTCCCGGCCTTGGCAGACTTTTTCCGCATACTGCTTGAGCGCTTTCTGTGAGCGACTCATCTCCCGTCCCGTCCGATCCACTAGGTGTTCTAATGTGCACCTGGGATTTGAGCCACAGCTCCGGGATCTTGACCTTCCGGCCTTTTATTTTCTCAAAGCGCCCTAAGGCTTTGGCCTCCCGGCCTTTGTATGGCGATTCCTCACATCCCATCGGCCGCTCACCTGGCGATGGGCTCTTCCGCTTTGGCCGCTGTCTACCGGCAACCTTCCAGTCGCCCTCGGCTTCTGGAATGGTTGGCATGGGTAGTTCCGACGGGCTTGGGGCCCTCACGACCTTTGCCGCCTGTTGGGCGCCTCTCTCTTCTGCCTCCTGGGCCCGCTGCTTTTGCTTCAGGAGGCGGTCGCTCAACGCCTTGACTTGGTCTTCGGTGGAGGTTTTGGCTTCTTGTGCCCCGCGGCTTTGCTGCTTCGCCTTCTTCATGGCCACCTCCTTTTCCCGAGCTTCTTTCTTGGCCTTGTTGATGGCGATTTCCAGCGAGGCAATTCTCTCCACGGTGTCTTCGTCCCGCTTCTCCCTCGCCTTCTTGGCAGCAGCATCCGTCACTTGTTCCAAGAGCTCCATGATACCAGGGGTCTGCAGCAGCGCCGCCATGGTCCCCTGTTCTTGCTCTTGTTTCTTCTCCGCCGCCGGTGGGGCACTCACTTCCCCCATCGGTTTATCTTCCTCTGCGGGTGGCGGAGTGGCTGTGGAGGGTCCAGCCATGTCCTCCCGGACTGTTTCACCTCCGTGCCCATCCCGGGCTTTAACTTCACCAACCGAAGTCGGTGTCCCCTCCCGGGGTGTGTCAACCTCTCCCGACGTGTCGGGGGTGCCCTTGCGGGCAGAACTGTCTGATTCCTTGGCCTCCATGGTGGAGGCCGGGGAGGGAGCCCGTTGCTCCGCGCTTACGCATCCGCCCAGGCGGAAGTGTGGTAGCCACCCTCAGGTGGCTCCGAAACCAAATGATACGAAAAGACTATGGGTGTGGGGTTCCTGCCCTCTTTGAGCCACGGACCCGCCTCGCCGGGCACCTAGGTCCTTACGGGGACCTAGGCGGGACCACCCCTCCTACTCCCATATCCATATAAGTATAATGGCTATTGTAGGACAAGGAATATAGTATGATCTTGGGCAGGGCGTCCCCCACACCAAGGGCCAGTAGTAGGGCGTCCCCCACATCAGGCCGATGCGGTAACAGTCCGGCATGAGTCATGGTGACTCACGTGCCATGGCGAGGTGGGTCCATGGCTTTAGTGGGAAGGCGCCTACCGTAGCATTAGTCGTGTATCATTTGGTTTCAAAGCTAGGCCCCCAAGGCCTGGCCCTTCCACCCACGCGCTCGTGCAACACACCGCAAAAGCAAGCCGGCCGTGTAAGGGATGGGCCCTCAGCACTATACATTAGAAACTTGGGAGCTGTATATTAAAGGCGAGGAACATTGTATATTAGGGACGCCAAAGGGAGCGCTGTACAATAGGGTTTTGATAGGGATATCCATTCGGGACAGGGCGCCATGTTAAGTCAGCATGGGGTCCATACTAAAGGCAGACCCGCGGGCATGGGAGACCTATTAAGGACGGGTACTGAGCGAGAAGGACACAAGGAACAAATGGCTGATTTAATTGTAAGACACAGAACATGAATGGACGGGAATTTGAACTAAGCCTGGGACACTTGTTGCGGGGCCCTTTTTGATGGCCTCCGCTGATCCCCTTTGTTGCGCGCATCCCACTTCATCCGCCTACACCCAGTTGGGCCGATGGCCCCTCCGCCGAATCCGGCGGGTGTAATCCAGGTGCTCGCTGCGTTCGTTGCGCGGTGGGCCCTCTTGCGCTCTGGGATCGGGCGGTCCTGCCGCTCGAAGATAGCGGGTTGCGAGGCAGCTGGCTCCCCGGGCCGCGAAGCCCGTGCGGAGCGAGGCAGTGAGCCAAACGGTTAACAGAGTGGGGAGGGAGCATCCGACTATCCACTACTTGACAAATCTGATGCAAAAACAGAAACTTATAAGCCAGCTATTCATCTGGGGATCGGTATACATGTACTGATAATCCTCTCTGTCCTAATCCCTCAGATGAATCTCTCCAAAATATTTTTTTCCTCTTTGAAACTGCAGTGTACCTTAGTCATTCCATCTCTACATCCACCATGACAAGGTATCCCAATAAAAGATTTCTCGACTCCTCACTGCACTGATCAATCATGGTCCTCTATCTATCTCAGCCCAATCATCAATCAGTGAAACATGGCCTGGCCTCAACTTCCGGTGTCCCATACCACTATCAGTCTTACCAGCACCAAGCCTCCCGTCTCAAGGACTGAATAAAACTCAACTCCACTCAGATCTAAAGACAATGATATACAGATCATGCACCACTGTACTGAGTCAACAAAATCCCAACACCATAAAGACAAAATGAATAGCCGCAACTGCTCTCTCAAAAAGAATAAAGATGTCTGTAGCTCATTTTTGTTTTTACCTCTCTCCCGGATCCAGAGCTCATAAAAGAATGATAGATAAAATCAACAAATTTTGTCCACTTCCTTCCCGTCTGTGCCCTCAGCCGGGATAGTCTCACCATAGGATATTATGAAAAGTATCTAGTATCCTCAGAAAAATTTCTCAATCAGACATTTGGCGCCATTTGTCCAACTGTCTTCCGGTCTGGGCCCAGCCAAATGTGGCCATGATTGTTAACATGGGAGCAGATATGAGCCTCCTCATGTCACAACCATCAATCTCAATATCAACCACACAGCTAAAATGTCCGACCGTCATCAAAGCAATCTCCTCTAATCCAACTCAATATGCCTCAATTTCAATACAGGTACAATCTCAACCACTGACTGCAATCGAGAAAAGACTCCTCAAGTGTGATCAAGTGGCCTCTACCTCAATAACCAACCACATCACAGAGCACCACTGATCTAATATGGGTCATCATTCTTGGATTCCAACACAGTCGTTGATACAGCAAAATGTACTTTGGGCGCTCTCGGTTGACCTCCTATTATGGGCCCGGAGGGAATGCGATCAATGCGCTGGGCGCCCCCATTTTTAACGACCGGGGGATGGGCACTTCCTCTTATGAATACATAGCGACCATCGATCACCTCTATATCCAAGAATGTGTATATGACCAATACCCTCCAATATCATCATACACTCAAGTAATCATCAGCCCACAGTACACACCAAATATAGATCATCGGTGCTAGCTCTACCCGTCATTGCTAACCACCATGCAAGTGAACAGGCCTGCTATCCTCTATAACCATCCACCAATTTTGACCTTGTGTATCTGTACATAAAGATGAGGATGCTGAGACTGGAAGCTATCTCTGTCCTCTGGCTCCCTGCTACATCCAGCAATGTCCAGCTACTTCCCCCCTAGGATGCATCGACCGTCCTCAGCGATGTCTATATGGCTCACTGCTAGCCAAGTACTCACATTCTTCAACTAGAGAATTGAATGTACCAGTCAAATACCCTCAGTTGCACCGGGGTCTGCAACTATCCGCCACAAGAGATAAAATCAAGTGCTGACACAGGACAAGTTTCTACTGATAACCTAGTATACTGACATCATGATATCCCTTCACTACTGCCGTCCTCACAATCCTCCTAGCAGTGAGCTCAAGTAGGGGTTCTCAACTCTAAAGAGGATGACTTTATGTCTCATGGAATCGACCAGCTGTTCCTGTCATATTCCTCCCGATCAAGTTTGAGTTAAAATTATATAACATGCCCTCACACTACCCCATGTATCCAACACTCATGAGTGTCCTATCACAATGGAACACTCTGATATACAACATAGAATTGGTGACATGATCAGAACTGCCGGCTATATGCGGAACCAACAAGATCCCAATGTCAACCAACTGTGGCACACATGTGCAATATACCACTGCTAAAAGCCTGCAGAGCAATGGTTCTGAATCCGGCTTCTGGGTCTGAGGCTGCCCACAGCAATGAAGTCGGAATAGCCTCTATCCACTAAATCTGCAACATAGGGGATCCTCATCAATGAAGGCATCCCACTCTTGGGTCATCTCTGGGTTCTCTCCAAATGGGGCATGAGACTTTAAAGCACTGGCTCTCTGATGCCTAGATGTTACATCTCCTAAGACTGCTGATGTGCTTCAGTTCGGTGTAGTGCTTGGCCAAGCATGTTCCACCCTGCGTCTACCACTGCCTCAACCACACAGACGTATCAAACCGAAATTGAGCAAAATGGCATTGGCTCAATGGCTAGCCAAGCCAATGATCACCTGATGCTATTGTACTGGTTAGAGTCCAAAAAGAATACCGGTATGTTAACCTAACACTGACTCAGGTCTACGTCAGTTCTACATAGCAGTAATGCCAAACTGCCTCCTGGTCCAGCTGACCAGCCATCCCTAAATCAACACAGTGGGTGCTATGTAACCACCCTAGGCCTCCTCTGATCTCCTATGACTATCCCAACAATGACCAGGTCTATCATGCACCATGTCTGCGGGTGGAAAATAACAACATGTGCATGTGGGGGATGTCAAAGACCAGCCTGCCTCTGTGCAAAGGATACATGGAGCATCGCTACTGTACAGGTGCAGGAATCCAACAATAACAATGAATCAACAAAGATGTGAATCTGTGCCTCTCCACTCTGCCCACAAATGGTATCAGTCTATCTCACAGGATACGACTTGACTACTTGAGTGTGTTGTCCCCTCATGGGTACTTGTGCACTACTCAACAATGATAGCAGCCCCACAATCCACTGAATCCTCACAATATGGTGTCGTATAAATATAAACAAAATCCCTGTCAACTGCATACCACTGAACACGAAAGAATCAACCGTGAGCTATGGACTGCAAACTGGGTAGACATGCCGGTGTAGTCAGAGGCTCTCGGAACCTCCCAATCCTGGTCATAGACTCAGATGTAGTCCCTATCTCGCTCAGAGTGACCCTTTTTATCACCAGTCGGCCAGACTGATCAGAAGGTATTCAACTAGTGACTCCCTACAGTCTTACCCATGTACTTTGGACAAGGACGAATCCCTGACCTTTTTGGGGGCAGTGTCCGTGAGTCCTTAACTAGTCTAGTCCCAACTTCATAGCTAACCGAAACCAGTTATCCCTTGCCTGGGACAGGACCACCCGGGAACGGCCTCTAATAGCCTCACCTACCAGGGCACCTCAGGGTTGACGCCACACTTTAAAGTGGGCACATGCACAGCCCAGGTAACTGAAAGGTGAAACCTGGTTGATGTCCCATCTATACCAATCTACTTGCACCCTCCTAGCGCATCGTAGGGCCCCCGACGGCTTCAACCAGGTCTGCCACGACCAGGCAGGTTCCTGGCGGGGTTAGCCTTAGACGTGGCCGCTCAGATTTTTTTCTGGTATTTTACTTCTCTATTTTTTTTCAAGACAAAAAATCCGTCCGTCACTTTTCTGTTGTTTTGCCGGGGCCGGTTTTCTATAGCCGTTCATGCCACGTCAGCTTCCAGTTTTTTGGCTCTAGAGCTGTCCGTCAAGGGGTGTTTGCAGCCACCAATTTCAGTAAAGATGTTTTTTTCCGTTGCCTTTCCTGGCATTCCGTTGCCATCCGTC
Organism: Ostreobium quekettii; assembly: GCA_905146915.1. Lineage (NCBI taxonomy): Eukaryota > Viridiplantae > Chlorophyta > Ulvophyceae > Bryopsidales > Ostreobiaceae > Ostreobium > Ostreobium quekettii. The sequence continues at coordinate 84,142 of CAJHUC010002941.1, forward strand.
ACGGACTTTGAGATTCTGGAAGCTTGTCGCGAATAGAGGCGTGGTCATGACGCCCAGGAAAGCTGGATGTGCCTTGACAAAGTACCGCCCGACATGCCATTCAGCTATTTTCCATTCTTCAATTGACTCGATTGGCAAATTATTAATACTTAGCTCAGGCCCTTCCCGGCAGTGATCGCTGCCAATACTCGGCCGTAGGCAGCACACACACAGGACACATCATCACGGCGTATTATAAATCGTAAGTGCGGGCCCTTCCCGGCAGCGATCGCTGCCAATACTTGGTTGGAGGCAGCACACACACAGAAAACATTATCACGGCGTACTATAAATCATAAGTGCGGGCCCTTCCCAGCAGCGATCGCTGCCGGTACTTGGCTGGAGGCAGCACACACACAGAACACATTATCATGGCGTACTATAAATTATAAGTGCGGGCCCTTCCCAGCAGCGATCGCTGCCGGTACTTGGCTGGAGGCAGCACACACACAGAATACATCAACACGGCATACTATAAATCATAAGTGCGGGCCCTTCCCGGCAGCGATCGGTGCCGGTACTTGGCTGGAGGCAGCACACACACAGAACACATCATCACGGCATACTATAAATCATAAGTGCAGGCCCTTCCCAGCAGCGATTGCCATCGATTTTTTATGGAATTCTGTCGACCTTTGTGGTCCGGTCAGTGGTTCTGTTGTGGGGGCCTATCATCCGTAGACAGCGGCGCGAATTCTATAACACGTGGTTCCATTCTGCAAGGATGTGTGGATTTCTGTAGCTGTCTACGCTGACGTCAGCATGGCCCTACCCGTTTCTGTAAAACGCTTTTTTCTCTATGGCTCCCTCATAAATTCTGTTGATTGTACAGAATTTTAACTGAGCCAAACAAATTCTGTTGGGGACGGACAGATGGGGCCACCTCTAGTTAGCCTTCTATGTCCACACTAACTGGGAAGGTGTCCCAGTCTTCCCTCTCCACTGGCACACCGTGGTACCCCAATGTGGAGAGAGGCCCTCTAAGTCACCCCAACCGCACTTCGGGTCTGGTGCACTGGCACCCTATGGACCCAGGACCTGGTGTACTGACACCCTAATGGCCCTTGGAGCCACACGAGGAGTCCCTCACTAGGGGGTCTGGTGTAATGGCACCCTACTGACCCACTGAGTAGTCAGATGGTGTGGTTAGGATGGGTAGTCATGAAGGTGGTGTGCTCCACGACTCCTGTCGTCCAGATCTCGATCCGAGACCACCAACTTGGGGCCTGCCTCAGATGTCCAACCTAGGCCGCCAACTCGGGGCTTGCACTAGGTTGCTCTCTATCTCGACCTGGGCTACCAACTTGGGGCCTGCACCAGGTGTCCAGCCTGGGTCGCCAACTCGGGGCCTACCACAGATTGCTCTCTGTCTGGCATATCCTCACCACACTAGGAAATCTCGAGGGTTAATTCGGCCCACTCAAGATTCTTAGGTGGGGCAAATCCAGGCTGCCAACTTGGGGGGCCTGCACTGGACTGCCGCTCTGTCAGAATCCTGAAGCATATTATACAATAATAGTATATGCTTCTGGGCAGCTGCTGCTCCTCAGCTACCTAGCACCCTAGCAATAGGTGCCCCACTCGGCGCAATCACACTGTGCAATTCACCCGAAGGTGGCTGCGCGCGCCCGAGTCTCCTCTGTATCCCTTTGGTGTCACACCCCCGGGTCGCATACTCCTCAAGTGTGTGTCAACTCTCTCTGCCTTGCAATCTTCTCGGCTTCCAAACTGCCCCAACCGCTAGAATTCCAACAGATAATTACGCCAGTAGTCTTAAACACCCCACCTTGGGCTCAGTACTTTACACCATTTCTGGTGCCCAATTTCTAGGTGGGCACCAGTGAGGGTGGCCACCCTCCTGCATTGTCACATGGCCTCCAACCTCCCCCACTCGCGCAGCAAGTCTGTACATTGTAGATACTTGTAGATGTGTATACATTGCGCACACCCCCCAGTACTTTGCCTCCTTCGCCAACTCGTAGTACTTTGCCTTTTACGCCCCGTACTTCACCAACACACTGCCCACCTAGTACTTTGGGCTTTGCACATGGGTGGCGCCCCCCCGTCCCAAATTCAGCTTCCCTCTAGCCCGGGAGAGGGTTCCTGATATGTCCTGTCACACGCACGTGATGCGCCCCGCGACGGTACCGTGTCCCGGTCGCCGGGTGTGCCTCGCCGCAGGTCCGACATGCCGCTGCTGCTGCTCCACCCACCGGCAACGCCTGCGTGAGGTGCCCGCGCTCGCCTGCCCCTGGCTCTGGCCTGCACCTCGATCTCGCGCTCCGATCGGCGTAGCACCACCCAGAATGGCGGCGCCCCGCCTGCTCCCCACACGGCCGGGCCGGGCATTGCGAATCCGCGCTAGAGGTAGCCACCCGGATCCGTTAATAGCGGACAGAGGTTAATTTCCGTTAATTTTCCGTTAATTAATGGAAAATAACGAAAAAAGACAAAAATTAGCCAAAAATTAACGGATTTCTGGATTTTTTGGGGATTTTTGGGTCTTATTCATACTTATAGTTTATGGAATTCGCTATTAGAGAGTATGTTTGTATTTTATTTCAACCTATGCATACTAGATTTTCAACTAGCCGCAGTTGTTGTGATTTTTTGGGGGTTTTTTCGATTTTTTTGGATTTTTTTCGTTTTTTCTGAAATTTTCTCCTTTTTTCTTTAACGGAATTTAACGGACAGCTGATAAAAATTAACGAATAAAATTTAATGGACCGGATGGCATCTTTGAGTGGCCACCGCACCAGTCAGCCCAGCGGCATGGCCCGGTGACATCATGCCGCTGTTACTGCCGATCCGTTGCTCGACTCGGCGTTGGCATCTTTGGATCCTCCTGCGTCCTGGTTTAAGGCTGCTGCGACTGCGTCCATCTCTCTCTGGCGTCCTTGAAACACATCCCAGCATTGCGGCCACTCGAATTCCGCTTCCTCGCTGCATCGCCACCGTCCGGCGCCTCGCCGCGGCGTCCACCATTTTCCATCGACCTCCTCCACACACCGCATCCAAAACTTGCCGACGGCTCCACGCCGTGCTGCATCTTCATACCTCAATTTCCCACACTGCGGCCACGGGAATGCCGCTGCATTCCAGTGCCATGCATCGCCTTTGCGTCCATCCAAAACGCCTTCGCCGGCGCTTCCGCGTCCTCGGCCAACCGGGGCCTCCGATTCCCCACGCATCCACGGCCAGCCAAGGCCACCATCGTATGCTGCTCCCTCGGCGCCGCATCCCCAGCACTACGGCCTTGGGAATGCCTTTGCATTTCAGTGCTCCACTCCACCTTTGCGCGCACCAATGTGCCCCCTCCGGTGCTTCCGCATCCTTGGCAAACCAGCGCCTCCGATTCTCCACCCATCTATGGCCTGCCAAGGCCGCCATCATGCGCCGCTTCCTCGGCGCCGCATCCCCTGCACTTCAGCCTCAGGAATGCTGTTGCATTCCGGCACTGCGCTCCGCCATTGCGTCCGCCAATGCGCCCCCTCTGGCACTTCCGCCTCCTCAACATGGCGGGACATCCAATTCCGCGAGCTTCCATGACCTGCCAATGGCGCCATCGAGCGCCGCATCCTAGGCGCTGCATCCCCAACGCTGCGGCCGGTGCAGCGCCGGTTCAGCACCATTCCAACTCCGCATTCTTTCCCGCATTGCTCCGCACCGCTTCCTCCTCCAACAGCGATCCTCCGGCGCTTTCAGAACTCCATCTTCATACTTTCAACTTGCTGGCGTTTCCCATGGCGTTGGGTCCTCTTTCCCTTCGGTCGCTGCTTCCATGCAGCTCGATCCGCGCCCGATTCTGGCACCGTTTCTCATCGCTACGCCCCTCGGTCGCAGCTTCACCCAACGCCACCTTTCCCAGTGTTATCTACTGGCGGTCTTCCTCATGGCTCCACGCTCTAAAACCACTTGTTGTGGGGCTCTTTTTGATGGCCTCCGCTGGTCCCCTTTGTCACGCGCGTCCCACTTCATCCGCCTGCACCCGGTTGGGCTGATGGCCCCTCCACCGAATCCGGCGGGTGTAATCGGGGTGCTCGCTTGTTCATTGCGCGGTGGGCCCTCTTGCACTCTGGGATCGGGCGGTCCTGCTGTTCGAAGACGGCGGGTTGCGAGGCAGCTGGCTCCCCGGGCCGCGAGGCCCGTGCAGAGTGAGGCAGTGAGCCAAACGGTTAACAGAGCGGGGAGCAATGCACCCCCGTGTACGTACTGGTGGTCGGCCACATTCCGGCCTGACCACCCATCACACAGACACCACACAATGTAGATCAGCGCATCACGACTGTATTGCCCGGCATACCCCCGTATCAGACCCACTATCGATACACCGTAGCCCAATCTACCCCCACGGCCTGTCCCTTAAGTACAGGGACTTCCCATGGCCACAAACTACTCCATACCTGGGGGATCATGACAAAGAAAAAGCCTACGAGTATCTAGAGATCACAAAAAATCCAGATAATGGGTCGAATCCCATAGATGACTAACCAATCATGACTAATGGCCATAATCCTCTCGACCCCCATGTGTTTCCACAACACACTTCGCCGATGGCTACTCAGCTGCCTTGTTGCCGCCCTTGGGCAACTATATAAATGGACACAAATTGGATCCAATTGTAATCAAAAGTTGCACGAATCTCTCTCTCTCCCGCACCGCCAACCAGCCCCGACTCGAACGGGGAAACGGGCCGTGTCCCGTCTGGCCGAAAAGGGGAACCGCCCCTTACAGGCTGCCAAGCCCCGAGGCTCAGCGGGCCAAAGCCCGGGTATCCCCGCGGATGTCCGGGGACATTCTGGGGCCATCCGGCCCCGATGCACCCTCTCTAGGCCGGAATGGTGGGGAGAGTGGCGAGGTGCCATTCTCTGCTGAAGGTACCAACTTGGAGGGCAGATCGCCCCCCTCTGAAGCTGCGGACCTTCGCCGCCAACTCACCAACCTGGCGAGTCTGCTAGCGGACACGAACACCCGCCTCCAGCGAATGGAGGAGGCGGCAAAAGGGGAGACTTGGTGGGAGCACCGCCGACGGGATCCCTCCGGATCGTCGGCCAAAGGTGGAGGGAGAAGGGCGCCCAAGGTATAGAGGAAAGGCCAGCCGGAGGAGGACTTAGCGGACCCGGAGAACAATGGGTTGGAGAGAGAACCTGGCAAGATCGCCGGCGAGGAAAGGGGCGGCATCGACCAGCCGCACCCCATTCGAGGAGTGAAGGGCAAAGGTGAAGCCTCCCATGAAGGGAGGCGCGATATGGTGCAAACGACTGCCAAAAGGGCGGCCAGCACAATGCCCTCACGGCCCACCAAAGGGGCCGCACAATTGGCCGAGCAAGTGATAGATGAGGGCCCCCTAGAAGCCCCCATGTCTACCGCCACCTTTTGCCAAGCGGTCGCATTAAGGACCACGATCGCCATGGCAATCCGCATGCATCAAGGCATAGAGCCAGAAGTTGTGAACTTGTCCGGCGCGCAAGCGCGTTCTGATGGAAAAGATGACGAAATGGCCAAAGAATTCGGAGTTCAAGCGTTGGAGAAAATGGGCCATTCCGCGGAGCCCGAATGGGCCGCAAAGTGGCCGGCTTGGGAAGCGCCTCTGGCCCCGATCCAAGGGGTCTTGGAGGGTGCCGTTTGGTACCCAGGGGCGCAGGGTCTCCAAGAGGCCTACGCGGCCTACCCGGGTTGGCCAACCCCCGGCGATCCCGCACCATTCCCGGCGGGGCCGGGACCCGCCGAATGGAACCCAGCTCCAGCGCCGCCCATGGCGCTCGGTTTGTTGGTGAATCCCCCGGCCATGGTATAGCCTAGTATACTGCCAACAGCACCTATGCCTTTGGGAGGACCCCAGGGAGCTGTGATCCCAGGGTCGGCCGTCGGGATGGGGCCAATCGGCCAAATTCCGTGGCAAGGCGGGGCCCCTTTGCAAGCCCAATTTGGGGCACCCCCTCTGACTGCGCAGACTACGTAGTCAATGCAATTTCCGCATGCGCCCTCTGTGCAGTACTACATAGGGGTGAACCCGACCCTGCCAGCGGGTTGGTGGCAAGCTGGGATCCCCGTGAGTTACCGGGGCGCGCTGCTGCGAGGCGGCCACCAGTAGGTTAGTCAGCTTTCAGAAAATTTTGAAAACCGTTCATTAATTAATTCAAATGTTTCGAATTTAATTAATTCTTATATGCCTCTGGTACCCCATGGGAGACAATTGGCTGACAATTCTAGGTTACCTATTGTACCTATGGGGGAATATATAGTAACCCCCGGTACTCAGCCCATAGACAGACTGGGTGGCCAGTCAGTCCACCACCACCTAATAGGTGGTCGAAATACCCAACAAAATCAAGGTGGCGATAGCGCTATTACACTTGGCACCTCAGTACAGTAGAGGGCTGGTGAAGGACCCACAAAAGTAATCAATGTAGGTCCCAAACCACAAAGGTGGACTGGCAAAATACCGTTTTTGGCATTTAGAATGGAGTTAGTATTTTATTTCAAAGCTATTGGCCTAGCAAAAGAGCAGTGGGGCCAAGTAGGCCTTACTTTCCTAGACGTAGCCCCCAGAAATACACTGCTAGCCAAAATAGCTACCGACCAAAAGGTCGCAACTACCCCCAAGGCGATGTCTAAAATGGACATTTCTTGGGAGGACTTTAGCATTGGCATGGATCAACTCTTCGGGCAGAAGTGCACCAAAGACGAAATCCTCAAGGCAATTGAAAAGCATACAGCCCCATATACATCGGGACCTGCCACGTTGAGTTATATACAAATACTCGATCGACTATATGCGTTATGTCACGAACCAATAGGCAATGCCCAGAAAAACTTTCAGCTGAGGAGAGGGTTGCAGCACAACCTGTACAGGGAAACTCTTCTGACTACAATGCCCTTAGGCCATACCTGTACCAGATTGGTCCTACATACGATATGCAATAGGCCAGTCGCAAAGCACAGGGTACCACTGTTGTGGCCCCATTGGCAGCCGCTGGTTTCCGGAGGCGTTGGGGTCGCCATACTCTGCAACTCGGCTATTGGAGGTCAGCCAGCCCTCTCCACCTTAGATGGTGGGCTTATCTGGGGCAGTCGCTCCCATGGTCATGCGGTGGGCCCAATGCTCGATGGGGATCGATCCCCGGGGCCTGCTGTTAGCAAGAGGTTATGCGGTTCGCTGGTTCGCGGAAGGCCAGAGAGTGGGTTTGAATGGTTACATGAATTCACTGCATGTGCATGCACAAATGCGCATACGCGATGCCCAATCGTGGGTCCATCACTGCCACATCAAGACAAGACATGTCAAGTGCGCATCCATGCATATCGTCATCATCCACCGTTCACCTACGATCGACCCATTGTCCTCTAATTCCAAGCATCTAACTCTCAACCCCCTGGCCCAAAGTACTACAACTTCAAAAGGCTATATCTTTGCCGTTTCTTAATAGATTTCAGCGTTAAAGGGCGCGTTGGAACTAGGCAGCTCCAAATAACACTTCAAAAGGGCTATTTCCCCAATTATATAATTCCCATTCTAGAAAACGCTAATAACTGCCTAACCCCAAGCAGCCACGTCATAACCACCGGGTCTAAGAGCCCATGACAGACGGGCACCAAACGCAACCCTGACTTGCCAATTAGAAAAACCACCTTCTTGCAATTCAAAAAGGATAGTAAGCCTAATGTGGGGTAGGATCCACAGGGATTAGTGCGCCCATCTCAGTGGGGATGCATACAACAGCATGTTGTCCCACGGGGCAGCTCGCCACCCCGCCAGCCACCAACAGGCATACCAGACGCATCCGGCCGGCTTCTGCCAGAGGTGGATGGCGCCCTCCGATGTGCACAACGTTGCATGCGCTGCTATGGGCCATGACCGCCTGGGTAGCCACACACGTGCAACCCCGCCAGCCTTGGCCGACAAGTGCCGAGTTGGTCGGTGAGTCCAACCTTGCTCACTCACAATAGTTTTGATATTTTGAGTAATAACCTTGTAGAGCAAGTGAATGAAAGTGAACATTATGTGGAAAATATTGATGCACAACACTCTGCCATGTCTGGTATAAACCCAAATCTTGTGAGTGACTGTCCAATCGACATATATGCCAGCACTTCTTTGTCTTGTGCTGTGTTGTCTAGTAAACACATGTCTTGTGCTAAGGTGACTCCTGGCACCCTAGCAGAGGACATAAATACCTTATGTGCATAATTCAAGGTTTGGGATGTTGTGCATCCACTAGCCCGTAAGCCAACTCAGCCTAATACACTTGAATTTGTATATAAGCGCCCTATTTACACTAATATATTGATCCCAAAAGCACAACACACACAGGAGTCTTCTCTCTAGGCTGTGGAAGATCGGTTACTCAAAACCACTGAGTTTAAAAAGCTTCAAAGCTTCTGTCCGCATCAATTCACCCTTGATGCATGTGCCAATCCCCAAGGCGATAATACCTTGTGTCCATGATACTGCTCTATGCAAGATTCATTTCTCAAGCGTGATCTTGAGAATGAGTTTGTGTGGATGAATCCACCCTTTAAAAAGGGTCAGGAATTTATTGACCACTATCTAAAAAAAACGCCTGAATCCCACTAGTGTAGAAGCTTGTATACTCCTTCTGGACTGGCAGGTATATACCAAAAATCCAGCATTACAACGTATGCAAAAATTGTATACATATGCCAAAGGGAGTTGTATCTTTACTTCCCCTCAAACAGATGGGGCTCTTAGAAAACACCTGGCAGAGACTCTTTGGCCTCTCATAGTGTATTATGATCCACCATTGAGTAAACAAATGTATGCATCTGGTAGTAATACACCACCACGTTTCTCTGTTAAAGGGCAGGTTAGTTTACAACCTGCGAGTATTCTTCTTGATACTGGCGCTACAGACATTGCTTATACTAGTAAAGCATGCTATGACAGACTAGGGCTGTGCATTAAAAAGCTAGGCTCATGTTCCCACAAAGCTTCCAAGAAGCATGCCCGTGTCCTTCGTGCCCTCTAGACACGTGATAAGGACAAACCACGGGTTGATCTGATGGAGTTCTCCTCTTATCCTGTGGTGAACTTGTCTGATTATTGTCCTTCAATTATACCAAGCTCTTCTTGTAATCCACCTTGGGATTCTCCTTCTCATGATACCACCCCTGACTTGTCTCCTATCACCTTGACAAATGGTAACACCACAATTTCTATCAGAGTTGTTGACATCCTTGTTCATATTCAGGGATATAAGGATACAGTTTGATGCCTTGTCCTCAGTCTCATTCAAGATTTTGATTTAATCCTAGGGGATACTTGGCTTTCTAATCACCAAGTTGTGATTGATTATGCCCATGACCATGTTGGTCTCCACTATAAAGGCTGATATATCACCCTTTTGTTTTACCATGCTTTCACTCACGCCACACCCTCCTCCCTGTGTACCATAACCCAAGCAATGCGTGTTGTGCGCCATGGCGCCAATGCCTTTTTGGTCTTGGTTCGCCGGGCCAGTAACCCCGTGGGGGGGAATGAGTCTACAGAGGAAGTTCAAACTCCTCCTACAAATTCCGTGTTCCACGTTCTTCCGTTCACCATTCCGCCAGTCCCCAAGGTACGCCGGCCTTTATTACTTTGAACCCGTCCCATTTGGTCCCCAAGTACTATTCCCAATTGTGCTAAGCATGTTTGGACAACACGGGGCGACACGCCCACCTACTTTACACTCGAACCTAATGTTCCACCTTTACACCCCCCCAGCTCAGCTGCGAGACGCCCTCATCTCGTGATGCTATCCCGGCATAGACTCAGCTTCAAATTCCTGGATCAGCCGCCTCACTCTCATGAGGTTAGTCACTGGCTCCCAGGTGTTGCCATAACTGCCGTACTTTTTCCATTTTACCAAGTACTCCACCCGTTCCTCCTGCTCAATCTGGCGGGTGCACTTATCCAAGATTCGCTCGAGTTTGAATTCCTCCCATCCATCCACCATCAAGGGAGGAGGCCGTATCTCCTCGGGGTCATGCAAACTATCTTTGATCCTCAAGATATATTCAAAGTTTTGATACATGGAAAACTGGATGAATCCTCAACGTAACTGGCAGCTCTAGTCAATAGACCCATGGCAAGATGGCCTCCATTATATGCATAGGGTCGCAGAATCTGGCCGTCAACTTACGTACCCGATTACCCATAATGAGGTTAGTGGTGTTGAGTAGCACCCTGTCCCTGACTTGGAAGGAAGCTTCCCGTCGACATCTGTCAATGTATTTCTTCTAGTATTCCTATAACCTCCTTAATAGCTTGGTGTGCACGAGTGGTATCAGCTCGAAGTCAAGCCACTATTGCGGCTGCAAACTCGTTCTGTCATTCCTCCGGCCCAGGATCAGTGAGGGAGTCCAATTGACCCATCGGGTGTTGACCGTACATCAAAAAGAACAGGGTCATTTTGATACTGGCATGTCAGGCGGAGTTGTAGGCATATTCTATTGTTGACAGGTGCTCCGCCCAGTCTCGTTGGTTGTACGCCACATAAGCCCGTAGAATTTGCTTCAGTATACGGATGGCCCGTTCACTGGCTCCGCCCGTCTGTGGATAATGGGCCATAGACGGGTGTAGTTTGGCCGACAGTTGCTGCCATACCGCTCTCCAGAAGTTTCCCACAAACTGCAAGTCTCAGTTACCAACTATTTGTCTTGATAGTCCAAAGTTTCTGAAGACTTGCTCCACAAATATTCTGGCCAGCTGTGGTGCGGTTACCATGATGGTAGTTGGTGCAAACCGCACCATCTTGGTGAAGCGGTCTATGAATACCACCGCCGCGTCCTATCCCTCGGTAGTCTCGGGTAAGCAGGTCACCAAATCCATGGTGATGTGTGCCCATTTTCCTTTGGGTATCAGAAAGGGGTGTAGTAATCCGTGCGGTCGTTGCATTTCTGCCTTGGTTCGCTGGCATGTGTCACACGTTCTGACATATTCCTGAGCATCACCAGCCATGCCACTCCACGTAAAATATTAGTTCAATCGCTCAGCCATCCTGGCCCTACCCATATGCCCGGCTGTAGGAGCTTCATATGCTTGCCATAGTATCAGAGTCCTTAATTCGATGTTGCTCGGTACCAGGACCTTCCAACCTCCGGTTCCCTCCCGCTTCCATAGGAGTCGGCTCTTTAGTTTATACATCTCGCTCCCTTCTCGTGCTTCTTCAACGACTTGGGCCAGGTCCTCATCATCACATAACGTTGTCTCATATAGTCGTTTGAAGTCTCGATATTGAACGTTATACCAAGCTTGAGGCCCATTTCCTATAAAGGTGTTGGCTTGTCGGTCGTCACCGGAGTCGTCAGGGCCGTCACGGTTGGTGTCGGTCTCCAGTCGTCAAGACAAAGCGTCAACTGCGCTATTGCAGCTTCCCTTTCAATGGTGTATGTCAAAGTCGTAGTCTTGTAGGAACTCACTCCAATGTGCTTGTCTTCTGGACAGGTTCTTCTGGGTTTGTATATGCCATATAGTCCAATGGTCGGTGTGTAATGGGAAGCGTCTTCCCTCTAAGAAATGCCGCGCTAGGTCTGTAATGCATGGATAACGGCCAGCATCTCCTTGTCATAGGTGTGGTAGCATGTCTCGGCTCCTCCAAGTTATTAGGACATGTACTCCATGGGTTGTAGTCTACCCCGTGGTCTTGCATCAGTACTGCCCCTGTCGCGAAGTCATTGGCATCCGTCATGACGACAAAAGGCAAGTCGTCATTCGGTAATAGCAATATGGGTGTTGTAGCCAGCCGGTCCTTCAACATTTGAAATGCTATTTCTTGTGCATCTCTCCACACAAAGGGCTCTGATCTTGGTGAGGTCTGTCATGGGCTTCGCAATGGAGGCAAATCCTGGTACAAAATGTTGATAGAAGTTTGCTAGCCCGAGAAATGCTCTTATGTGATGCACATTCTTCGGCGTTGGCCATCCTTGGACAATCTTAAATTTTGAGTCATCTGATCAAGCTCCATACCTCCTGACCACCATCCCCAGGAACTCCATCTCTTTGGCTACGAAGGAGCATTTGTGGGGTCTGACGACTAGCCTATGCTCCCACAGACGTCTCATAACAATCCATAGATACTGTAATATTAGATGATGCTAGAGTAATTAAATGAACAGAAAATAGACTTAATTTAAAACTTAATAGAAAAAGAATCAACTCGAACGGACAAATATTAAGGAAGATATGGCTGATTTTGTATAATAAGGTATATTAGACTTGATTTGAGAAACGGGAATAAAATTGGATTTGATTATAGGATGGGAATAGACTTGTTGTACCGCCACACTAATGTTATCTATCATAAGGACGCACCATATCTCATGGAAAGGTCTAGAATATCCTCAAGAGAATGAAAAGACCCAACATCCCCTTGAGAGAGAAGGAATAACGAAGTTATGCCATTTACTAGAAGATTCTGGACAAAAGACTAATATAGTACGTGAACTACTATACAGAATAGTCGCCAGGTCTTTAGAATATATTTGAGACAGCTCTATGGTGGATTACTAAGCGTGTTACTAGCAGTATCAAGATATTTCTAAAACAAAGTCCTCGAGACTATATAAAGGGCTGAGTCTTTCGACTCAGCACTTGTATCTACCGTTTCCAAATCTTGTAAACCTCAAGCATTGTAAGAGCAATCTTTTTTCAAATAGATTCTACGACCCCAAGGTGGGCACGCTCAAGTCCATACGACTTCGAGCCGAGTCAACACGAGATGGGATATTAAATTGATTAAGTGGAGCTTGATCGAGCTTCACAAAGTGGTTTTGGAGCCTCGTTGGCTCTCGCTCAAAAACGCGACCTGCTTGAACGTGCGCAACGACCTTGGAAGAGATGCAGAATCAAGTTACAAAGCTTACAATATTTATAAAATTACGGATTGAAGGGTAATGCAAGGAAATGGTGTAGCGACAAGTCAAAATGGAATAACCAAGGAGGACGAAAAGACCTTCATTGCCTTGGCCTGCCCTTTGCCACGCTTGGCACCACGCTTTGCGTCAACCTGCGCCGTGGGGAGCACTTTGAGGCACTTAGTGAGGTCTCAAGAACCCGTACGGAATGGCCAGATACGGTTTTGCCATGGTCTGGCTCGGTCGCGAATGAGACGGGGTGCAACCGGTCTCACGTGCGCAGCGCAAACGGTCGGGGGGCTCGCTGCCCGACTGACGAGGAGCGTGCAACGTTCGCATTGTGGTTGCTGGTGGTTTCGTATTGCTGGGATGAACCTTGGGTCGGATGACTTGCTGAAAAGTGACCCAGGGGTATCCCGCTTGGATGGCAAATGCAAGCATGATAGACCGCCTCTGGCTCAATGCCAAGGAAGGAGAAGCGGTGCTGGCGACCTCCGGCGTGGAGGGGCTCGGACGGCACGAGCGACTTGGGGGCAATGCAAACTTGGTCTCCTTGCTTTTCCCTGAGACTTCGTTGGTGTTGCAGCTCCACTCTGTTCGAAGCCTCACGGTGGAAGCTTTGCAAGTTCCATTTTGGAAGTGCGGGTTCATTCTGCCGATGGAAGGCTACTGTGGCGCCGGACTGCATGGCAATGCAAACTACTCGGCGACGGTCCCAACGCCACCTACAGGGATGCAGGAAGCGGGCAGTTCAACTCGCGACACCACGGTCGCCCTGGCCACCGTGCCGGTCCAACCAGCAATCTCGGTGCACGCTCGCCACCCCCGGTCCCCATTCATGAACTGCCCCCGCTTCGAGTGCCAACCAGACCAGCATCGGATTCAAGCAGCAATGCTGAAAGTCCGTTCTATGTCACTGGACCCGAAACGCCGACCAAAACAAACGTTTGAGTTAAGCGTCGTGGCCCGTTGGTCTCGCCATGCAGTCTCTGGATGTGCATCCTTGCACCTGTCAAACCATGGAGCCATCCAGAAATAGCCGATCACTAACTTCGGTGTGTGCAAGCAGACACGTTCACGCGGACCGTTCGAAGGTACCTACCGGCCATGTTTCCGAACGAACAACAGCACCCAACGAATGGGCACAGCGCTGAGGGAGGCACCGTGCACCATGGCGCTGTACCGCCGGGTCCCGCCGGCCATGGCATGGCGCCCTTTGCCGATGGCGCGCAACCGCAATTCCCCCCCGGGGATGCAGCTGGTGGCCAGGCCGGGGCCTATGCCCCGTTTCCTGGAGGTGCGCCGGCCGGGTTTGCGGCCGCGGGCGCGGGAGGCGCCGTGCCTGGGGCAAGGGGCACTGAGAGCGGAGGCGCGGCGAGCGGAGCAAATGATCAGGTACCCCAGTCTGACTGGACGCCTACCCAGTGGTTAGACTACATTCTAAGAAGAAGTACAGCACTTGAACAGAGTATCAACGCGATTAGACACAAATTAATATTGTCAGACGCAAGGGCTGACGCAGCCCGCAACACAGCGTGCAATATTGTTAGAGAATTTAGTAATAGAATACAGAATCAAAAGCACAGCAAAGCCCAGCACTCCAGAGACCTTTCGTGGTCGCACTAGTGAAGATATTAGTCAATGGTTGTTTAGCATAGAACAGTACTTCCTTGCTAGTAGAGTAACAGATAATAATCAGCAAGTAAATTGTGCAGCCTCACTACTAAGGGGATCAGCTGCCCTATGGTGGCAGCAACTAGTAGAAGATTCGGGCCGCCCTAACACATGGGCACAATTTAGTAATGCTATTAGATATCAGCTCATTACTATTAATACATCTATAGAAACTAGATACCAGTTAAGCCACTTACATCAGAAATCTGGATATGGGGTCACAGAATACGCACGTCAGTGTGTGGCCCTATGCTTTAGGTTAAGAGACATGACAGAAACGGATAAAACATTCTACTTCCTCCGTCCGGAAATAAATGAAACAATTTGTTTAAGAGGCCATGTTTATATCATAAACTTGTAAGTTATCCTTCAAAATTGGACCAAGGTACTGTCTACACATTTTCTATATGCTGCCAAATTTGTGTGGATAATGGATAAGTACCGGCCACGTGGCAGTACTTTGAACCCTTGTGATTCAGGTCAAAAAATCCAGGTTTCTCGAGGTCTGGCCGAACAGCCCCCAAAACAGGTCCTTGACCAGGTCGCCTTGCGACCGACGGTGGGCATCCCAGAATGGATATTTGTTGCTGCCGTCTTGGTGGCAGGTCGACACCGTTCCTACCAGAGGGGAAGATCACAAAACCGGGTTCTGTACCTTTCGATCCTTGATCGCCACCGTGGTTTTGATGGCCTTATCAGGGCAGCAACTCCGGATCGGAGACCCAGAAATCTGCAAACCTCGCAGTCCCGGCGTTTGCAGAAAGGGTCCCCACCATGGGCGAGGACGTCATGGGTGCTAAGACTGCCATGGAAGGTTTGGGAGAATGTGATCATGCCCTCGCTGCGTGGCAGCCAAAAGATCGTTGAAATTGGCTGTGGTGGGCACGTGCCGTGAGAAACACTTTGTGCGCCGTTCACGCTACTTTCAAGGGTGCCGTTGCAACTGAGCTTCGCCCGTGCCATTGCAAGATGCAAGAACGCCATCATAGTGACACGTGGGGTCTCTGGTGGAGCATCCAAACCCTCTATTGTTATGTTTGGCAGGGTTGAAGCTTGTTTGGAAAGAGGTTTTGCTTGCATCAGAAAGGCACCTAATCAGAGATCTATGCTAAACCTAAAGCTTATGTTGCGTTCAAATATCCAACGGCTAGTATTTAGCCACCAAGAGACCGCTAGGCAGTGGGGGATCCCAGGCGTGTTGGTGTGCTGTTGTGTAAGATGGGGGGATTTCGAGCATCCATCGATGGCGGTACGCAAACACAGGTGCCAATTCTGTCGATCGTGCATTGCGAAGGTTGTCGATCTTTGAGCTAGAGCCCGAGCGCCGAGGCAACTCCCCCCTTCTGTTACTTTGAAGACTACTGGAAGGGGCATCACTCGTGCACCTGGCCTTCATGGGTCTTGGGCGCTAGGTTTTGGTGGGGTGGGGGATTGACTGTGAATGTTCAAATTCTGGCTCTGAGTCGTTTGGTTTCAAAGTACAACCATATGTCTGAATCTTATTTTTTGTCGATAAAATTATGACAGCATTGACTAAACACATAGTAGATACGCTGGTCCAATTCTGAAGGAAAAATAAAAAGTAAATGATAAAAATATAGTCAGTCAACAAATTATTTCATTTAATTCCGGACGGAGGAAGTATTTTGTACAAGGCTTAAGGAAACCAGAAGTAAGAAGAGATGTACTATCTCATAATCTAGATACGCTTGCTGATGCAATTAGATTAGCAGAAATTAGTGATAGCTCACTGTATCCCGGTTCTAGCTATAGAGTAGGACATATTAATAATAGAAGACCACATTTCTTTAATGACTGGCCAAGGCCAGAAATGCGAAGAGGGTCACCAATGGACCTTGATAATGTACTAGCAGGCAGACAGGTATTTCGGCACAATAGGGGAGCTGTTAGCAGCAGAGTATCAGCTAACACTAAAGGAACTTTTCGGGGAAAACAAAGCAATGGCACAACTAGAAGCAACGGAAGCAATGAAAGAAAATTTCCCACCAGAAATTCTTTCAAAAGCAAGCAAAGAGGGCGATGTTTCAAATGTGGAAAGCAAGGGCATCATGCCTTTGAATATAGGCAAAAGTTGCCTTAGAGATTCCACAATGTTGAAATAGAATCCCTCACAGAATTCTGTAATTTTGCAGACCCCATTGCCCAGCCCTGCCACCCCTCCGAGGACCTCAAGGATCCCAGCCAACTACCGCACAAGACGCGGGAAGGTGCCCCCAGCACCTCTGAAGCAGCTGCCAGTGAAGTACATCAAGAAGAGGGCGAAGAAAGGGACAGCATGGCCCACACGTTGCAGCGAGAGGCTGGTCCAGAAATGGATCAAGAAGGAAACATGAATAACCATTTAAACTAGTTAATGGGCCAGATTGTTGTTTTGATTCTGGCCCAAGAAATTCAGAACCTTGGGAACCAATTAGGGATGGTGATGTAAATGTGCAATTTCTGAACATTGCAGTAGTATGGGGGATGATGAAGCAGTTTTTGAACACTGCATAGTGTGGACAAAGATGTAAGGAATTCCGAGCTGATTGTATCCATCAACATGTAAGCACTCGTTTGTACAGAAAATTACTGATTGTAAAGGAAGCATCTCAAACAAAAAATATTATAATTATGATTGATTCTGGCGCATCAAGTAATTTTCTTAGTCATACTTTTGTACTGGATAACAAAATTAGGATAGACACCGAAATCAAAGATATAATCAGACTAGCTGACGGGCGAAACATTGAGGGTAATGGAACTGCAAAGTCACTAAGATTTCACATAGGACCATACACAGCGCGTTCTAAATTTAGTGTTACTAAACTCACACAAGGTTTTGATATGATATTAGGGAAACCCTGGTTGACTAAAGTTAACCCAAATATAAACTGGCGAACAAATGAAGTAAAAATACGCAGCAAATCAGGCTGTATAATACTTAAAGGGCTGCAGAATAGTAAAGACAAACAGCTGCATCGAATTGACGTAGGCAAGAACAATGGCAAATGCAAACCAATAAAAACCATGACTAATAGAGGTGCGGATGAAAGGGATGCTCTGATGAGATATACTGAACAGCGAAATGCTAAAACTAGTAAACAAAAATATGAAAGAAAACCAGGTCAGTACTCACAACCGTGGACCGCAAAAGGTAAGGTGAGCCGTTTTGCAATTGATATGCAAACCTCGCACGTGCACGCTCAGGAGGTTCCCGTAGCAAGTAATCAGTCAAAACGACAGAAAATTGTGATGGATAAGCAAAAGGGTAAGGGCGGAAGACTAGAAGGTATCTTAGAAATCAGTAGTACTCAGTTGAAAAAGATGGCTAGAAAAGGAACACCAATTTTCTTGGGATTGATAACACCTGCCAAGAATACAGTGAATTTGGCAGGGTTAGAAACCAATCCAGCCATCAAGACCGTTAAAGTGCAAGGTAAAGAAGAACAAGTAAGATTACAGCAAATTCTGCAAGAATTTTGTGATGTTTTTCCGGTAGAATTGCCTGACGGGCTGCCACCTAAACGGCAAGTAGATCACAGAATTGAGCTGCAGCCAGGCAGCCAGCCTAACCATCGAAGTCCATACAGAATGTCTCCAAAAGAAATGGAAGAGTTAAAGAAACAAATTGATAGGTTTCTCAAACTGGGTCACATCAGACCTAGTACTTTGCCATACGGAGCACCTGTATTATTTGCACCTAAAAGGACGGTGGGCTACGATTCTGTGTAGACTACAGAGCCCTGAATAAAAACACAATCAAAAATCGTTATCCACTACCAAAGATCGATGAATTACTCGATCAATTGGCAGGAGCAAGTGTTTTTACTAAAATTGATTTAAGGTCTGGATATCACCAAATTAGGGTAGTACCGGAAGACATATATAAAACAGTGTTCAGGACCAGGTACGGTCATTTCGAGTTTACTGTAGTGCCTTTTGGATTATGTAACGCACCAGCTACCTTTATGAGGTTGATGAACAGTATATTGCATCCATATCTGGATAAGTTTGTCGTTGTATTTCTAGATGACATCCTTATATACAGTAAATTTTTGAAAGAGCATGAAGAACATTTAAGACTAGTTCTTCAATAGCTCAGAAAACATCAACTTTATGCCAAGGTTAGTAAGTGTGACTTTTTTCGAAAGCAGCTGGAGTATCTTGGACATGACGTCGCACCGAAGGCATCAAAGTCAGCCCTTCTAAAATAGAGGCTATCAGAGAGTGGCCTACCCCAACATCAGTACGTCAAGTACGATCGTTTGTAGGATTAGCGAACTTTTACAGGAAATTCATCAAAGGATTTTCTGCTATCGCTAAGCTGCTCACTGAGATGACCAAAAAGGATATACCTTTTCAATGGGGGGCTGAACAGAACAAGGCTATGAATGAGCTGAAAGAAGCGTTATGTACTGCACCAGTGTTGCTTTTGCCAGATTTGGCAAAACCATTTGCAGTACATGCAGACGCATCCAGTTTTGCTCTAGGAGGCGTATTGCAGCAAGATGATGGTCATGGTTTGCAGCCAGTAGCATATGAAAGCCGAAAGCTGAATAGTGCTGAAAGGCGATATTCAGCATACAAACGTGAATTACTCGCTGTATTACACTCATGTACTACATGGCGGCATTATCTTTTCGGCCGTCACTTCAAGCTGAAAACAGATCACCACTCCTTGAGATACATGTTTTCTTAAGAAAAGTTCACGGGACGAATTTTTAAGTGGATGGAACAGCTGCAGCAATACGACTTTGAAGTCGAGCATATTCCAGGATGGAAAAATTTGGTCGCAGATGCACTGAGTAGAAGAGACGAAGAAGCTTCTGAGAAACCCACTAGGCGACTGGGTGCCAAGCAGCAATGCAGTGGTGTGACGCATCTACGAGGAGTTGATGGCTTGAGAACCAAATTCTGCATGGTTACTCAAGAGATGACCTGTATAAGGAGATGAAAACTCTGCTAACACCCAACGGAGACAAGACAATTGTGGCCAAGTTCAAGAGACAATTCAAGCGTGAAGGAAATTTACCGTATTTACCCGGTATTAGTAGGCACCCCCTTTTAGTATCCACCCCCTTCTTTGGGGGTCGAAACCACGTTAGTATCCATGACCCGGTGTTAGTATCCACCCCCAAACTTCAACAGAAACGAGCTCAAGAGGGCTCGTTGGACTCGCCTTGGGGAGAGGAAGCTATTTTGCATGCCTTCGCTTGCGCAGCACTCATGTTGCATGCCTTCGACGTGCAACAGCTGCTGCGAACAGCTCACATTATAGTGCGATGCACTTGATGGCTGCAAGCTTCACAGCCTAAGCAGCTGATCTGATGGCGGAAGAAGTTGTTTGCTTGTCAAGCGACTGCAGGCCAAGCGTCCATGGCACAGCTATGGACTTTGAGTCAACTGCAGACCTGCCGGCAGGGCTCATTCCCGTCGCAATTCTCGCTATCGTGCTCACCTCCGCAGTCATCACGTTGGATTCCGCGGCACTCAGCTGCACAACAACGATTGGAAGTGCATACGACCACTTCGACTATGCGCACCATGGCTTATTAGCCACATACACAAGTGCTTGCTCTGTGCTATGGGATCTCCTTCGACTTTTCTTGTCCGTTGGGGGTACGCGATGCTTGTTGTTGGCAGCCCCAAGGTGCGCCTGGTGACACGCTGCATGCCAGACGCCCAGCCGCCAGCCCTGGCACTTCTCACAACCGGTCTCCACACACTCGCCGCCAAACCCACCCAAGCTTTCCTTCAGGTTGACTGGAGGTGCGCGAACTGAACCCCACGGCAGGGCTGCCGTCCACACGAACGCGCTGGCATCTCCCGTCAAATTTGTTGCAAATGTACATTTCATTTGCATCAAATCTGTTCTGCCACGCAACGCCAGTCTGGCGCTGGCGCTCCGTGCGCACTGAGCCGCCGCAACACCAGGCGCCGCCAAGCAGGCGCCTCTCACCAAGTGGGGGGGAGGCGAACATGATGAATCGGGCAAGAAAGGCCTTGCCAGAGGAATGTCGAAAAACGGGAGTCAAGAGTGTCAAGTTCAAACGGAGGCAATGGCCAGTGGCGGCAAGGCTTGAGGTGTTGGAAGCTTGGCGCTGCAATGAGGAACTCCCACAAGGCGAGAGAAAGTCAAAGCGGCGATTTTGTGAGTTGAAAGGATTGCAGACCACGCAATTGAATCAATGGCTTGCACAGAGGGATCTTGCGCTTGGCACTCATTGTACCTCCAAGCGCATCCGATCTGGCGATTCCCAAGATCGTGGGAAATTTCGACAGATGGAGAAAGATTTGCATGCGTGGATCCTTGACTTACGGGGGCAGCACGTTGCTGTCACCCGGAGGAGCATTATGAGGGAAGCTTTGCGTTTGGTGCAACTCCCAAAATATGGTTATAGTGAAGTTGATGTCCGGGGATTCAAGGCGGGGCAGCACTGGTGCCAACGATTTATGATCAGATTTGGCTTGGCACTGAGAAGAAGGACTTCTTGCCCGCAGAAGCTGCCTGCTGACCTTGCACCAAAAGTGGAAGAGTTCCAGGAATATACCAAAAAACTATGCCAAGAGCTTGATGTGGGAGATGATCACCTGGACAATATGGACGAAACTTCTGTCTTTCTGGATATGCCCCACGAATTTAGTGTGGACACCAAGGGTGCCCATCACATCAATGTGTGCACGACAGGGTATCAGAAGAGTCGCGTGAGTGTTGTACTTTGTTGTAGTGCTTCGGGGCGCAAAGCAAAGCCCCTTGTTATCCTCAAGCGGAAAAACAACAAGTTGCCTAGATTACCAATTGGGGGGAGATGGCCAGCTGGTGTGGAGATTGTATGTCATCCAAAAGGATGGATGGACGTTGGGGGCATGCGGACATGGTTCAACCGCTGCTATTTACCTTACCAACACTCCAGGTTGTTCTTCCGTACGGGCCGCACAGTTCTTACAATGGACAGTCTCAAATCGCATTTGGATTTTGAAGTCAAAAAAATGTACAGGCAGGCAGGTGCCCACATTGCGATTGTTCCCAGTGGTTGTACATCTGTAGTGCAACCATTGGATGTTGGGGTCAACAAAGTGTTCAAGGGTCACTTGCGGGGATATTGGAATGAGTGGATGGCAGATCGAGCCAACCATTCATACACAAATCAAAACAATCTGCGGGCGCCACCTTTGTGGCTGGTGTGTCAGTGGATTGAGAGGGCTTGGGGTGCAATTCAGCCAAGCACTATTCAGAATGCTTTTCGCGCATGCAAGCTCATTGCATGTAGTGATGATGTGTGGCAGAATGCTGTGGGTGATATCAGGAATGCACTGCACGAGGTTGAGGATCAGTTGGTGGCAGGACCTGATGATTTGGGAGAGGATTCAGAGGGTGTTGATGAAGATTTTGATGGCTTTGCATCAGATATGGATGTGGACAGCGATTGATTGTGAATGCGTTTCTACATTTTTGGTTAAGATTTGTGACTTTGACTTGGTGATGTGACTATTGTTGTATTGCATCTTGTATTTTTAAAGCCAATTTTTGGGCATTGCACCGCCTATTTTCCAAAAATTTTCTTGTCTACTCCTTGGATCGGGGGTCTAAACCATGTTAGTATCCATGACCCACTATTAGTATCCGCCGCTCAAATTTGGGGTCCAATACACGCCTACTAATACCGGGTAAATACGGTAATGTACACCAAACGGGAAGGTGACGACCAGTCCGATTGGGTAGTGTACATTCCCAATAGCAAGATGGTAAAACAGAAGATTTTGGAAGAACTTCATGACAGTGAATCATCAGGACATCTTGGCTATTAAAAGACTGTGCAAGCAGTCAACCGCAGATTTTGGTGGCATGGAATTACTGAAGATATAAAAGACTATGTATTCAGCTGTCAGAAGTGCCAGGAAATGAAGTCATCAAGACAAGCACCGTCAAGATTACTACAGCCATTACCAATACCGAGAGGTAAATGGCGAGATATCAGTATGGATTTCATCACAGAATTGCCGAAATCATCAAGCGGCAATGATGCGATTATGACAGTGGTCGACAGGGCGACTAAAATGACTCATTTTATCGCCACAAAAACTGATGTTTCAGCCCCAAAAGTGGCTGAATTATTCAAGAACCATGTCTGGAAAATGCATGGCATACAAGGAGTATTGTATCCGATCGAGACTCTCGATTTGTGAGCATTTTCTGGCGTAGTTTGATGAAACTTGTTGGCACCAAACTACGATTCTCTACAGCATATCATCCTCAAACTGATGGTCAATCAGAAAAGATGAATGATGTAGTAGAACAGATTTTGCGGACATATACTATCTTCAAATCAGAAGATTGGGATAGACGGTTAGCAGCAGCTGAATATGCTATAAATAATTCTGCCAATATATCGACAGGATATTCATCGTTTTATCTCAATTATGGCTACAACCCAGATTCCGTTTTGGACATCATTACCGGAGCCAAAGAGGAAAGAATTCAGTCTGTAAAAGATTGGGTGAAGCAGCTGGAAGATGATTTTGAGGATGCAATGCAAAGTCTAGAAGAAGCACAACAGCGATAGAAAGAGTATGCGGATCAGCATCAAAGACAAGAAGAATTAAATGAAGGCGACAAAGTGATGTTGTCGACAGGAAAAGAAAAAAGGGCATTTCTTACAGGGCCAGGAATACAACCAAAGTTCCGACAAAAGTTTGTTGGACCTTTTACAATACAAAGGAAGATCTCAAAAACGACCTATGTATTGAAATTGCCTAATACTTGGTCCGCACATCCAGTATTCCACGTGTCATGACTCAAGGCTTGGCATAGTGGATCTCGAGTGCGTACAACACAGCCTGTGACACATCAAAGAGCAGTTAGGCCAAGTGAAGACATCTATGAAGTACAGAGAATTCTGGACACCAGAATATTCCATGGAAAGTGGCAGTACTTAGTCTATTGGAAAGGCTATCAGTACTATGATGCTACATGGGAACCGGAGGATCATCTTCAAGGAAGCCAAACTTTAATTATTGATTTTTTGCAACGACATAAAAGAAAACATAATGATGTACGCAAGAGAACACAAACAACTATAAGAGGAGGTGCAACATCTACACGAGCCTATCAAGGTTCATCATCAAAGAGACAAGGACTACAACCAAGAAAATGAGGAGCTTTTAGACGATACAAATAGCATTGACCCTATCGATAGGGACGTCGATTTTCGAAGGGGGGGATAGTTGCAAAATTAGATAATGCTAGAATAACTAAATGAACAGAAAATAGACTTAATTTAAAACTTAATAGAAAAAGAATCAACTCGAACGGACAAATATTAAGGAAGATATGGCTGATTTTGTATAATAAGGTATATTAGACTTGATTTGAGAAACGGGAATAAAATTGGATTTGATTATAGGACGGGAATAGATTTGTTGTACCGCCACACTGATGTAATCTATCATAAGGACGCACCATATCTTATGGAAAGGTCTAGAACATCCTCAAGAGAATGAAAAGACCCGACATCCCCTTGAGAGGGAAGGCATAACGAAGTTATGCCATTTACTAGAAGATTCTGGACAAAAGACTAATATAGTACGTGAACTACTATACAGAATAGTCGCCAAGTCTTTAGAATATATTTGAGACAGCTCTATGATAGATTACTAAGCATGTTACTAGTAATATCAAGATATTTCCGGAACAAAGTCCTCGAGACTATATAAAGGGCTGAGTCTTTCGACTCAGCACTTGTATCTACCGTTTCCAAGTCTTGTAAACCTCAAGCATTGTAAGAGCAATCTTTTTTCAAGTGGACTCTACGGCCCTAAGGTGGGCACGCTCAAGTCCACACGACTTCGAGCCAAGTCAACGTGATATGGGACGTTAAATTGATTAAGTGGAGCTTGATCGAGCTTCACAGATGCTCCATATGTTCTTCCATGTTCTGGTTGTAGACGAGTATGTCGTCCAGGTATATAATGAGAAATGAGTCCGCCTCATTGCCAAAGACTTGATTCATGTATCTCTGAAAGGAGCTCGGTGCGTTGCACAAGCCGAATGGCATAACCAAGTATTCGTAACTCCCATGTCACATGACAAAAGCCATCTTCAGTATATCTTCATCCCGTATTTGTATCTGATGATAACTGGA
Source organism: Ostreobium quekettii (assembly GCA_905146915.1). Classification (NCBI taxonomy): domain Eukaryota; kingdom Viridiplantae; phylum Chlorophyta; class Ulvophyceae; order Bryopsidales; family Ostreobiaceae; genus Ostreobium; species Ostreobium quekettii. The sequence continues at coordinate 108,855 of CAJHUC010002941.1, forward strand.
CCGTAGGTCCATCTTGCTGAAGACGGTTGCCCCAGCGATTCTGGCCATGAGGTCGTCGATTTGTGGTAAGGGATATCAGTCTTTGATGCTCCTTTTGTTCAGGGCCCGATAGTCAATGCACATCTGCAACCTGCCCTCTTTTTTCTTGGCGAATAGTACTGGCGCCCCCCATGGTGAGTTGCTTGGTCGTAGCAGTCCGGCATCTAGTAACTCCTTAATTTGTCACTTCAATTCGTCGTTTTCTTTGGGGAAAGCTAGTAGGTGGGTGTATGCGCAGGTTTGGCATCCGGTAGTAGCTCGATGCTGTGCTCCGGTCTCCCTGTGGGTAGTAGTCCCAGCCGTATCGCGTCGCTCATCACCTCCGGAAATTCCTATGATAACGCTTCCTTGATTTATTGGCTCGTGTCATTTTTTTTTGTCTTCTTGTGGTTGGTTTCCCTTACTACTACCACGTAGGTTTTGGCTCCCTTCTTTATGGCCTGGGATAACCCTTTTTTGGATAATGTAATCGCGTTGATCCTCCGGGTTTCTTCGTCATCTTCACGTAACCCGTTCAATACTCGCTGCGCTTGTCCGTCCTTGATTTGCACAGTGTTGTTCTTCCAGTCGATCCTCGGATTGAATTTGTGCAGCCAGGGTACTCCTAGAATTGCGGCATGATGTCCCAATTTTATAACTTGAAAGCAAGCCTGCACTTGAACTCGTTTATTCATAATTTGTAACTTCCCACCTCCCGTTCGGGCTCGTGACATGCCGTCCCATCTGCCATGTGTAGTGTTTGTGTTACACACATTGGCCTACTAATGGTGCCCTGGTGTGGGGGACGCCCTGCCCAAGGTATGGTGACATTTCCCCTAACCAGTTTATATAATACTATTAGATATGGGAGTAGGTTGGGGTGGTCCCGCCTAGGTCCCCGTAAGGACCTAAGTGCCCGGCGAGGTGGGTCCGTGGCTCAAAGAGGGCAGGAGCCCCACACCAAAAAGCCTCATGTATCATTTGGTTTCAAAGCCACCTAAGGGTGGCCCACTGCCTTGACCATAGAGACTGGGCCAGAAGCACGCTCGGCTCTCCCCGGCCTCCTCCGTGATGGAGGCCGAGGAATCGGATCCCGCAACCCGAGAGGGTGAGACCATGGAAATGGTCGAATCTGCACCCCGAGAGGGGGAACCGGCAACTGGGGCCGGTGAATAGGAGGTTGCAGCCCGAGAGGGCGAGACGAGAGAAGAAGCAGTCCGAGAGGATCGACCGGGGCTGTCAGTGAGCCATGCGCTGAAGGAAGCTCAAGACCAACCCCTGGAAGAGGCCAAGGCCACAGGAACCAAAGAGACAGCAGAGAAGGAGGTGATGGCTGCTTTACTCCAAGCCCCAAGGGTCATGGCCCTCGTGGAGAAGATGGCAGCCTCTGCAGTGGCCAAGGCGGTGCAAGAGGCTCGTGACCGGGACGTGGCAGCCAGGATCGCTCAGCAGGAAATCGCCGTAGCCTCTGCGCGAAAAGAAGCGAGGCAGCATGAGGTGGCCCTAAAGAAGGCCAAGGAGAAAGGCCGAGAGGCCGATGTCGCCCGTACTTTAGCGGAGGAACAAGTAGCCAGTCTGAGCAACTGGCTACACAAGCAAAAGGAGCGAGCGCGAGAGGCCAATGAGCAGATCGCAAAGCAACCCAAGAGGGTACCAAGTCCGAATGGGGCGAAGATGCCAAAGGTTCCCGAAGCTCAGGGAGAAGAGGACTAGAAGATAGTCAGATGGCAGAGCGGGAAGCAGAAAAGCCCCACAGCAGGTGAGGCCTAGATACGGCAAACCAAAAGGTATAGAGCTACAGGCCCATCGGCCAATGACGCAGCCCCATCGGCCAATGTTCCAGGTCCATCGACTATGGTCCCCATGAAAAGGGTGCAGTCGCGGGTGTGCGTAAAAACACCAAGCGGCAACGATTAGACTAGTGAGGAGTCGCTCACTGAGAGTGCTCGTGCAGTTTATAGGCCAAGCCCCAGCAGGCCGAGAGGCCCAGACTGGAGTCCTCAAAGACCAGCTTTACCGGAATGGGGACCAGATGAGGAGGAACGGGTACTGGACTTTGAGCCAGATGCCAACAATCCTTACAGCAGGCAGCAGAAATACCGGGCCGTGTGGACAAGGTTCTACAATGAATAGCTTAGTGACCTGGATGAAGGCTGGCAAATGGCCTCTAAAAGGTTTGGGATGAGATTGACCACCGCACAATTGGTGAAGATCCAACAGTGGTATGGCCCCGGAATGGCGAATCAGATCGCCCAGGAGGATCCCAATTGGCCAAAAGAAACGGCCTTTGCGCTGCGACACATTCCAGTGCCATGGGACTTGAGCGATGGCAGCCCTGAGAGGCCGAACCCACAAGATCCCCATGAAAGGTGGGAGGAGATATCGGAATTGTCCATTTCATTCTGCACATCCCCACTACCGGGAGACATGTCCAAGAGAGCGCAAGTACATAGGATGGAGAAGGAGAGAAGGCATGCTTGCAACTGGGATCGGTTTGCTTGTGCCAAACAGCTCGACGAGCAGAAGGCTTGTAGAGATCATCGATGTAGAGAGCAAAAGGCTCAACATTGAGAAAGGGATAAATAGTTAAATCCCAAAAAGTATAAGCAGAAGCGACCCCAAAAATGACAGCGGAAAGCTGATTTTCGTCGTCGCTTCTTGTCTGCAGGCGGTAGCCAAAAGGCACAGCGGGTCGAGCCAGTGGGTGTAACGGATGAACTAAACCCCACGGCTCAAGCCAAGGCCTTCAAGCAGCTTGAGAAAGTGCCGATGAAGGAAGTCCCCCATAAGGAGGAACTGACTCGGAGAAAGCCCCAATGGGCAGATGAGTCAAGTAGCGGGGATAGCGGGGTGAATCGGCCAGCCCGTTTTGGCGAGCCGCCATAGCCTGAGAAGGCCACAAGCCTGAAGCAAACAGAACAACCTGAGAAGACACCCTAGCCTAAGAAGGCAACGCAGCCCAAGGCGGCAGTGAAGAAAGATTCTGGTGAAAACCCTGACAAAGTTGTTAGGAGACCTGAACCTGTGCCTCATGTCCGTATGCAGACCGAATTTGGTGATATTGCTGGGCATGACAAGGTTGTGTATATTGGCTCAGCAGGCACACCAGCCAGCCCAATTCCTCCAGAGCGGCAGAAAATATTTGATATTATGAAAAGACAGGAGGAAGCATTGGAGAAGGCCAAAGCAAAGGCCGAAAGAAAGGCCCAACTACTGGCCACCATGGGCAGGGAGGAGTACGCAAAATTCAGAAAGTTCAAGGAATTTCAGCATCTCAGAAGCAGGCCCAAGCAGCCCCTCAAGGGGAGAGTAGTGCCGGTCAGGAAACCCAAGAGATCAAGTATACGATGGGTAAGCCTGGCCCTGCCTATCAGAGGCTGTGACAGTAATACCGGGTAAAGGAACCCGGGAGATCAACAGCAGGCCCAACTCCGAGAGTGCAAATGCCCGTGGTCCAAGATATCCATGGGTGTTGGGACACCCTTGGGGCCTTTCATGATACCTACGGTGGAGTATACTACAAAGGATACTACCACCCGCGAGGCAGAAAGGCACCTTAAAAGGTAGTTGTCTCCCCGGATGCGCTCCAGAGGATACCTGCATGCCGGTGCCGCAATTTTGAGGTGCAACAGAAATCCTTGGAGATCCACATTCCGGGTCTCCAAGAGGTAGCCACAGAGTGGCATGTAGTCCGGAGGACGGGCAGAAGGATGCCCTAAGAGGTCAACAAGGACAAGCTGTCTCGAAGGTGCCAATTCCTCAGGCACCTCAGGCAGCTCCAGCCACTGCCCGGCCCTCCATGATGGGCCAAACAAGACTAAGAGCAGAGCCGCAGTAGCCTCATATGACACAGCAGAAGATTGAGGCATTGCAAGCAATGTCTCTTTTTGGTCCTAGACAATAGAGGTATGCTACTCAGATGCAACCTCCTGCTTACTTTGGACAGCCATAGCCACTCATGGCCCAACAGGCACAACAAGGACCATTGTATCAGCCCTCCTTGCCAGCTACCATGCAACCACAATTGGCACCTTAGTATGGTGGGCCATCCAGGGCACCATTGCCACCCAGAGGCCCATCGGAACTACAACACAGACCGATCTCTCCGTTGAACAAGCTCTCATGCAAAATGTCGGTAAGGGGGTTACGGAAGATAACGGAACATGCATTTTGTGCACATGCACAATGCAAGAAACACACCACAACAACGAACTTATGCACAAACATGGCATTTTTTGGGTCACACCACCGATGGGGAAACCATGATGTTGCGCACAAAAGAAATTGAATTGGCCCTAGCAAGGACGCTTACAACCACCTCATTACCAGCCTATGCAACCCACAAGTCGTGGGTGCAGCATGGCCTTGCAACCTATTACAACTGTTGATACACACGCAATGGGAATTACAAGTTGCTAGGTCTAGAAATGGCCCCTCCCCCGTCTAACACATTTCATCCCAATGCTCCAGCTCTGCCTGGAGACGCCGTTTGTACTGGGGGTGGATGCACCCCTTCCCAGCTCCATTGGCCTCTAACCAAACGTCACAAATGATGTTGTCAGAGGACACCTCACCCCGTATTTGCCGCCCTTCCACTCAGCGCCCATCCAGTTGGGCATTGTCTGAGGCGTCAAAATGGAGAATCCCCAAGTTGTAGGGGGGGCTGGGCTTAAATTCCCTTTCATAATACGCAACGGTGAATATTTTCCTCACCACGGGCCCACACCCCTCTTTGGCCCTGGCCCCCTTGACAATCGCGATGTTGAAGCGCCGGCCCCATTCCTTGGCATCGACATCGGACATGGCGATGGCCACCTGGTGGTCAACCTCTATATCCCGTGCGGCGTTAAAGGCGATGTACTCTTTGT